>JARQZJ010000097.1:0-117500 GCA_030704895.1 Henosepilachna vigintioctopunctata
TGAAAGAATGAATTTAATCAAAATTGCTATTACACATCCTCAAGCGAGCTTTCCGTCGTTCTTATTTTCCGCTTTTCAATCTTGTGTTGTCTTCACTTCTTGGACAGCCTCTTTTCGTTTAGTCTATTATTTCTTTCCAGGGATGTAGTCATAACAACACGAATAGAGCAGCGCTCTGTTGAGACTGGAAGAAAAGCCAACAAACACTTGTGGAGGTGCGTGCCTGGCGGTAATTTCATGGCAAAACATTGTCAATTTAAATAAGAAACACGTACAGTCGGATTTAAATGACATAGCATCGCCATTAAAAAGGTATTTGCTAGAGTTTGCCACAATTAGAAATTCTAATTTCATTTCCGGTAATTTTTCCCAACTCTTGTAATCCCAATGAAATTGTTTAACGCGATACTTGTTTTTCACGGAAAATTTGTAAGTTGAACGTAGTTGAAAGTAATTGGTTAGTCTAGCGCTTACTAAATTATGCTGTACGACCCTTCTAGGCGTCGCGACATTATGTTAGAAGCATCTCGACAAATTTGAACTCTGTTTCAAGAAGCTATGTTAAAAAGAATAAACTTCTGCTGATTAGTAAACAGCAAAGAATCAAAAAATATTTCTGATGTTCACCACATTTCGTTTCATATAAATATATTATTCTATCAACACAGATACTTTCTCAGATCTAAATGATACACTGATGTAAAACAGCTATCGGTCTAATCATACATAAAAAGTAAAATGAATATATCATTCTGACATTTCTACTTATTTGTGAGTTTATTAGTCTTTAGTTCTTTGAATATGTAAATTTTAGATACAATTTGGCTTCTCATTATGTATTTTAAAAGGTTAGAACTATCTTCTGTCAAACTAAGGAAAGGATAATTCAAATCAATGACTCCTCCTAGATGATACTTCAGCTTTCCCAGTTGATAGTTCCCACTATACCTATTGAACTGTTGCAATGGAAAAGAATTCATTAGGACATTTATATTTCAATGAATGATGAAATACTAGAGAGAGTAAATAGAATTCAATGCAGAATAACATGCAAAATTGTAAAATTGTGACACACACGATAATAATGATATATATTTCAATTTTGAGTCACTGTAAGTATTTTTTTTTTCATGTTTGGAAAATCCACATAAAGTTGGGGTACGTTTGGTAATAATGAGAATTTCTCAACTTTTTTAACGGAAGTGATTGCTAATACTAGTAATAGTATGAAAAACTCACTAATCTCCCTGAAATAGTTTCAGTTTAATTTCGTCAATAAATTGAATGGCACGTTTAAAATCGGAGTGATTATTAGAGATGAATCACTAAAATACTTCATAGATTGGGGACTTATTATATTAGTTCTGGATAACTTGAGTTTTTGAACTTCTAAACTCAAAATTTCCTAGTCCAAAATTAAATTTTTGATTGAATGAAATATGGATTTAACTATGATAATGCGAAAACAACAACACAAAAAAGAAGTGTACGAAAAAATTCATCTTTTGACCTTTATTGTTCAACTTGAATACCATTCACTTCAATATATATAATTTCAAGATTTATTAATCTTTCATAGTAAGTCTATTATAGATTAATGTATCTATTAATTTCGAGACCTCCCATGTAGTAAAGTTTCAGGCCTTTGTCTTCTATGTGCAGGATCTCGTAATTGGTGTTGAAATTATGTTGGTTGTCGATATATTGGTTTGCGAATGTAGAATCTTATTCTTTGTTCTGGTATCTTATTAGGTGTTCTCTTATTCTTGTATCGAATGTTCTATCTGACCATCCAATGTAACATTTCCCACATTCACAGGTTAACTTATAAACACCAGAACTTTTACTAGATCTATCTTTGTTGTTCTTCATAAAATTTTCTGCATTATTGTGTGTTCAAGAGACGAGCTGCCTTGTATTTTTAAATGATTTCCTTTGAAATGAATATTTTTGAGATTTCAAAATATGTTTAATTTATTAATAATTTGACACGCAATTTCAACAATTATCTCCCGCCACAATGAATTATTTTATTCGACTTATTCAAATAAAACTCTTTAAAAAAAACTTGCCAAAACTTACTTGTGCCAAGAGCGTGAAATGAGTCTAAAAGTACATTTTTCATTCACACCTAGACTACTTTCCAGAAAATTCAGGAGATGTGAGTGAAGAGCAAGGTGAACGATTTCACCAAGATGTCAAGGGGATGAAAAAGAGATACCATGAAAGATGGAGCTTTTCAATTATGGAAACCACTATTGGACGCTTCAGGGATACCTTTCAGATGATTTCTACAAGCGAAAAAGTAACAAAAGGACACTCACTGTAAAAAAAAAGCGTTAAGTGCTTACTACTGAATGTATTTTAGATGAAAAATTAGTTTTGTTGCGCAATTGTAAATCGAAAATGATTTTTCAGTGTTTCATCTTTTATTTTGAGATGATAATTCGTTCAACAAAGATACTTACATTGTCAGAAAACATAATACTATTATATAGAATAAGAAAAGGAAATATTACATGAGAATTATAGAAGATACAACATTGTGTACACTTTTGCCAATAAATCCTTATGAATAACATATAAAAGGAAATCAAAATCCTGATATGAAACTCGATTAATAATCTTATACGAAGCTGCTCATTAAATATTTCAAAGTACAAATTTGATATAGCTAATGAGTTGTATAATCAACATGATATACTAGTTAAATTAGATTGCCGAGCAAGACTCGAATTTAATAGATGTTCTACGGACAGGTCGGCTAGACACTGGGTAAATTATGAATGCTTCATGAGCCAATTCGACCAACAGATTTCACTTGTGCCTCATTGAATAAATAAACGAACGGTCATAAACATTCTGAAGTTGATTGATTTATCTTCAGGGGCATTTTGATGAACATAGGAATAATTGAATGATCAAAAATGACCGTACAGAATTCAAAAGAAACCGGGTATTACGATGAGTAATCAATTTAAAACTCCACCTCATTCAAATTTGGACATCACCAGATTATTTACTCAGAAATTATTCAACAAGATGGACTAACAAATTTAAAGAATAGTGATCAAGAGTCGACTGAAATTAAAAGATCTCCTGTTCTTGTTTCTTGTCTGCAATAAAAATGCTGTCTGGATGTTTCCAACTGGTTTGTTTGTATTCAAGTGTTCTGAAAACAAAAAAATTCTAGAACTTCAGAAAGGAACTTTTGGAAAACGCAAAATCATAATAAAAAAACCTTTTTTCGGCATACTGGAAGTTATGAATAAATGGGTAAAATTCGATTTTGTTGACTATTTTCGAATATTTACAGGCCATAACTGGTACAACTACGAGTTAACTGGTTTTTTTCATAGATTATGGTTCAAAATATTTTGCAATAATAAAACAATATTTAGAATTTTCTCATCTTCAATATAAAAAAGAATCGCAAAATGTGTTGATGAGCGCATAACTCAACAAAGCCTAAACCAATTTAGCCAATTCTTTTTTTAAAATATTCTTTGAAGTCCACGGATGGTTCTTACGGCGGAAAAATTTGAATAATTTCCAATAAAACCCTAAAAATAGCCCATTTCTTATTCCCATACAAACGTTATCCTCCTGAAATGTAGAGTCAATGCCTGGACCAATTTAAGAAATTCTTTCTTTCAAATGTTCATTGAAGTCCAAGGATGGCTTTTACGGCGGAAAAATTGGAATGATTGTCAGGAAAACCTCAAAAATAGCCATTTTCTTTTTCCCATACAAACTTTTCCTAACTCAAATGTATAGTCAACGGATGGGCCGATTTCACTACTTTTTTTGTGTTTGTTATTATCAGGGAAAAAATTTTAAAAAATTGCGTGTAAGATTATAAAATCAAAATATTCTTATAGAACGGACAGGTTTATAGCTTTCAATACATCAAACGTGTTAATATAGGAATTTTTTGATAATTGGAGTGATATGAGATAACAGAAAGTATTGCAGTCATTTCGTCAGTAAGGCCATGGCACCACACGCGATGAATATTGAAAAATATGTCTTTCTGACGTTTTGAAAAATATTCAGATAAAATAAATGGGCGTACAAAATTCGCCAAGTCAGCTAGTAATTCAATATAAATACTCATGACGACGTTTCGAAGTACTACTTCTTTATGAAATGCTGGATTATTAATATCAATCAATTCATAGTATCAATCCAGCATTTGATAAAGAAGTAGTACTTCGAAACGCCGTCATACGTATTTATATTAAATTATGAGAAAATTCTTAATATTGTTTTATTATGGATATTAATTTTCTCCAAGTATCAGCCTCATCAATTATCTATATTTTGCAATGTCATTTGTGCAGAAGTGTGTGAATTCGTCTGACAAATACATGGTATCAAAGCAACAACTCAATATGACGGACCTTGTAAAAAAGTGTACTTCGCATATTTTGGCTTTGAAGTTGGAGACACGGATGGAGTTTGGGTACCTCATAAGGTCTGCGAACAATGTTTTTAAGATCCTCGAAATTGGTTTAAGGATAAGAGAAAAATCTTTCCGATGTACCATTCCTATGGTAAGGCGCGAGCAAAAGAACCATAGTGTTGATTGTTACTTTTGTTCGTGTAATGTGAAGGATATAATTCAAATCGGAAGCAGTTAATTTCATACCCAAATCTCCAATCAGATATTCGTTCAATTCCTTATGGAACAAATACACTAGTGTCCAAGGCCCTGCTACCTTGGAAGAGATTCCAAGATCTGATGCAGATAGTGGTGCACCTGAACTCGATTACGAGTCAAGTTTTGAATGTGAAGATGACAGCAGGATGAAATTGTTCTTCCAGGTGGAGGTAAATGATTTAGTAAAAGACTCGAATATTTCTAAAACGTCGCTGAGTTGTTCAGATCAAGGCTCAAAGCAGGAATTCATTTCGGCTGGGAGTGTGAGAAGTAAAATGGTCTAAAACTACTTTTAGACTCATTTCCAGAAAACTTAGGAGATGTGAATGAAGAGTGAGGTAAACGATTTAAAGATATGAAAGAGATCAAAGAAGATACCAAAGAAGATGGAGAGCTTCAATGATGGCATACTAGTGATGGACGCTTCAGAGAGAGTTTTCAGATGGGAAAAAGAAATGTGTTTACTGCTTACTAATGAACGTATATCAAACAGAAAATAAGTTCTGCAACTCAATTATAAATGAAGTGTGTAATAACAATTAATGAAAGTAAAAAAGTGTGAACAGAGAAAAATATTTCCCTTACTACAATTCTTCTTATATGAGCCGATTGAATTAGAATTGAAACATTGCGATGTTTTGCTTTGGTGCTGGTTTTTTCAGGAATCTCAAATTTTTAGACCTCAGTGTTTTCTCAAGTGACTTCCCAATTTCAAAATTCATAAGAAAATACTTCGAACTCAGTACTGAATCTCCACATTAACAAGCCCATTAACACTTCAACGCTATTTTGGGTTCTTCTGAATGAATATTATCACTGCAATTTGAAAGGAAATAGAACAATTCCCAGGTTAAATTCTGGAACATGTCAAACGTTCTCATATCTGAATCTGAAAAAATGAAGAAAACTTTGAACATTGAAAATTCATGTTTAAATTGAAATTATCAACATCAATCTTTCATTCAAATGTATTGACAGTACGAAAAAAATTATATGGGTGTTATACAATTTAATTGATATAACACTTAAAATATATCATATTTTTTGTAGAACTATTTGTATTTACATAAATTTCAATATATTCGATTTTCAACATTATTTTCATTGTTTGCATCATTGTCATCAAAACATAGGCTTTTTGTAATTTTTATACAATATGCTTTTGGTAATTAAGGTAAAAAATGAAATATACCATTGAAATCTGTCTAAAAACAAAACGTCAGCTTTATAGCTACATATATACTGCTTCAAACATGTTATACACTGACATATATGACAATACAATTTTATAACTTCAAATTGTCCCTTCAAAAAGATTTAATTACGGCAAAAGAACTTTTCATTTCCAAAATCATCAGTTTTTGGAACAAACTAGCAACAAACTAGAAAGTTTCTAATACAAACTTGAAAAAACTTATTTTTCAAAAACAGATAAAAATAAACATAATAAGTATGCTTCAACAAATTGGAGAATTGGAAATTTTCAATATGAGAAAATATCCAGTGTCTTACATTGTTTTCGAACGTAACATGACCTATTATATTCGATTTCGATTCGAGTACATCATTTTTTTTTTCGATTTTTTTATTTCAAATACATCTAGTTCTTAAAACAGCATCACTTCTCTGAAATCCTTGCATTGATTTCATTTCTCGTTCTGAGGTCGCAACAGTTTCATCAAGATGTCATTCGATTCGGACGGATTTGTACACGGTTTCCGAAAATCAAGAGTCATTTGCAATAATTGCAGAAACTATAAACAATCAACTGGAAAAAAATGCGGTTTGGTTTTTCTGCGAACATTTCAGACACCACTTTGAGATTCTTTATATTTGAGAATGAGAGTCAAGAAGAGGACAATATTTCCCAAAAAATCAAACTACTTCGAAGGATGTACATTTGTTGAAGTAGATTCGTTTTCGAGAATTTCTGTATCAATTTTCCATAAAATTATCGAATATCTCTTGAGATATCAGGAGAAAACCCGAATTCCATTTTTTTACCTAACGACTTTTTTGTATACAACTTTAGCATTTTCTGCAAGGGATATTTGAGTTTGAAAAATCACTTACGCTTTGTTCCAATTCGAATCGTACTTACCCTGTTCATATTTGTCAGAGTATGTGAAATTCATAAATAGTGATTACATTTTCATCATACGTTAATTCAAAAAAACGTTCAATAATTGAAATTTTATTCAAACGGTTATTTAAGACTCTACACCAGAATTCTGTGAGATAACTGGTACTGAAAATATTCACCTCGCTTCAGTGAAGCGTAGTATATTCAATACATTCACATCAATTGATGATTCTCATCGCCAGTTCATTATAAAAATGATTAATGAAGAAAAAAATATTGAACTTTAAATGTGTCCCCTTTGAACCCTAGTCAAAAGTAATGTATTTTACTTGATTCATTGAAAATAATCTTCATATTTATATACGCTGACGAAAATCGGATCTTAAAAAGAGAAAATATTTTTGAACAATTAAAAATAAGTGGAATTTTCTGAATGTTTTTTTTTTCTTCAAACCGTTCTCGCAGTTGTCATTCTTGAAATTGAACCATTCAATTCTTTTCAATCTTCTCTTTGAGTACACAAAATCTGCAGGAAGTTAATAGTTCTCAATGTGCATTAGTTATCTACACAATCAAGTTAGCTGATGGGATGTCCTCGAAGTAATGAAAAGTGCATTCCCTAGCGGCACAAAAGAGCGAACTGAGTTTTTTGCAGTTTCCTGTAAAACTTCATACCGACAAAGATAATACGTTAGATGTTCAAAAGTGTATTCAACTCGAAAATATTCAATCTACTCGTAATATCCTCTGTGATAATGAAGTCATTATTATCCAGGTATTATTTCACATTGCTTTGACATATAAATTAAGTCACATTCCTAGTCTTTAATAAATGATGCGTTCGCTGGTGAGGTATGTTGAGCTTTATATTAAATCTCAGATTTTTTGAGGTATAATAATGACATTTGTCTAGAAATGTCGACAGAAGAGACCGAACACTGAGAAGCTTCTGAGGATTCCAGGACAATTATACTTGTGATTCTTCTGACATTATTTATAGTGGCACAATATCTGTCAATGTTTTACGATCTTATGTATTCCTGATGTAGAAAAAACGGAATGTACATCATGTACAAAAGCCCTGACAATGTGTTCATGAAGGGAAATAATTATCATATATTCATTCATATAATAATAGTTTGCATCAATAATTATAATCATCTAGTGAATAGTTCAGTAGATATTTCCGCGTTTTGAAGAGATATACAGATTTGATGCGTTTGAAGAAAACATCGAACCTGGATTGCGTGACTGCATACCACTGATGATTCCCATGATAGGATAAGACAGGGCTGAATGGTATTTCCAACAATTTCGATGATCTTCGGAACGCACTGAATATTTGATCTCGAAGGTAGATAGCTTGTGTTTCAACAAAATGTGTGTTTTTTGTATATTTTGTAGTGTTATCCGTTTTGGAGTTTTTGTAAAACGGGGATATGAAATTGATACTCCTCATTCCAAGGAACTGATTCAATATAATGTTATATCAAGGGATAATTCAATACTCGCAATGAGCATTCGAAAAACTATTCGTTCTATTACAACTGCATAAATGCAAAATCTTCAGAATCTCCCCGAATTCTACATGCATGAGTATCATCTTTATTGTATATAAATTCAATGGACGATGAATCTGTTCTGTGATAGTTCATATTTAAATGAGAGGTAATAATAAAAACTTGTGTAAAACTCACTGACTGAACAATTGTTTATTCGACTTGTTTCGCCTTTTACGGCATTATAAAGAATGGAAACATATTACATATATTTCAAATATTTGCAGATCTGTTCGGACCACAGAATACACCTTAAATTCGGTCATAGACGTGGGGTTTCCACATTATCAGAGATTCAACAGCGAGGAAAGGTTCAACTCTAACTGATCATTGAGAAGATTGTATTTATCGAATTTTTTAAGTTTATTTATTTCCATGGCTCCCAGGTAGTTCATTTTCATACATTTCCCAGAGTAATGGAAATTATTAGGTTTAAAACAGCGTGAGATCTTATGTCCTGTCGATTCTAGATGTTCCCGAAAAGCAGATTGTTCGTTTTTTACGTGTTCTTTTAGCCTAGTTTCTGGTTTCTAGTTTTTTCAGATGTAGTGTGGCCTATATAAAAATCTATTGATGAAGCGTATTTTTTTTATAATTAGTGTATTGATTATTTTCAGTGGAAACTGATTGTTCATACCTACCGTACGAATCACATTGAAATCTTCCCTAAGGTCTTGTTTTGATAAGGGACTCGATGGAATTCAATGATCCATAGGGCCTTTTGGATTCTTTTATCGAAACAAAACCTTAGGGAAGAACTTGATGTGATTCGTACGATAGGTATGAACAATCAGTTTCCACTGAAAATAATCAATACACTAAGTATAAAAAAAGAAAAACGCTTCATCAATAGACTTTTAGATAGGCCACACTACATCAATAATAATAATGATAGAAATGAATTTCGATATGTGAGCATCTCTTATACAAACGTCCCCTCTTCCAAAATCATTAAATGCTTCAAAAATAATAATTTGAGTATAGCATTTTCAAGTCACAGCAGATTGGATGATAATAATAATAATAATAATGTTTATTCGTCCTGTATGACATTACAATATGTATAGGATACGTCAAGAAAATGATTAACAATAACAATTACATTTAAACAATTTCAGCAGAAAAATATTCTTGCAAGGAATAAAAACAATTAAGTAACAAGACTCTGAAAACTTCCTTCTTAAATTTCGACCGACTCAAGGGCTTGATGTGGTTAGGAAGATGATTGAATAACTTGATGCCTACATATGTTGGAGAGGATTCAAATTTAGAAGTTCTATGAGTCGAAATAGAGATGGTGAAATTATGTCTCGTGCTGTAGCTGTGGAAACTAGAAGTTGTATCAAGCTCTAGCAGTTTACTGACTGAGCAAACAGCAGACACTGTAAAATGTATATATATGGCAGCGTCAGGATCTTGTGTTTGATGAAAATCGGCCTGCATGATTCTTGAGGCTTCAGGTTGAAGATCAATAGAATGATATTCAATAACAAATTGTCGAAATCCGAGCCAATGAAGAAGTCTGGAATATATAGATTTGACCATGAAGAATGTAAGTCGTCATATGTTGGCCAGACCGGAAGACGTGTTGAAACTAGGCTAAAAAGTCACGTAAAAAACGGACAATCTGCTTTTTGGGAACATCTACAGCCGACAGGACATAAGATCTCACGTTGTTTTAAACCTAATATTCTCCATTACTGTGAAAACGGTATGAAAATGAACTACCTGGAAGCCATGGAAATGGATAAACTTCAAAAATCCGATAAATACAATCTTTTCAATGACCAGTTAGACCTAAACCATTTCCGCTGTTAAATCTCTGATAATTTGGAAACCCCCACCTCTATGACCGAATTCAAGGTGTATTCTGTGATCCGAACAGATCTGCAAATATTTAAAGGTTGTCTTTGTAATATGTTTTCATTCTTGATTATTCCGTGAAAGGCGAAACTAGTCGAATAAAGAATTGTTATTTTAAAGATATTATAAGAAGTGATTTTTAGACAAGTTTTTATTATCACCTCTCATCTTTATTGTCACTTATTTTTTTGTCGCGTATTGACTTCGTTTTTATATTTAGTATTGCTTTTTATTGTTGCAGGTAAGATGTTGTCCCTAAGCCGATGTCTCAAGTATATTAATTCTGTGAGTATATTACTTCAATTAATAATATTCACATAATTTTCGAATTATTGGAAAACTATTGCTCAATTTGACAGTTTTCACTTTTTCTATTGAAACTTGCTTAAAACATGTTTTGTCATATCAATATTTACAGTCCAAAATCATACACTCAATTGCTTAATATTGTTAATATAGGATATTAATATAGGATATTAATATCCTATTAATAATAGGTTATTAATAGGATATTAATAATAGGATATTATTAATATCCTATTATATTATTTTCAACAAGTGAATTTGTTTTCAACATCGCGAGTAGTACTGCGTGAACTACATTTGATTAGTGAATTCTCCTTTGGCTTGTCAGATTCATTTGAGTCAAGATGTTACATGAAAAGCATAATTATTGTGTTATTCTTCTCTCAGTAACATTTTATTCAAGTTTTCATAGAAAGAAGTTCAGGATTACTGAATATAATAAAGCATTATAAAAATACTACCAAGTCGTACTGGAGTAGGATTTATATATTTAATTATATGTAAGATATATTAGGAGATATATGAGGCTCTATTTTTATATAGATTATTGAGAGATATAAGCCTCAATAATTCACTTCATACTCAGTTTTTTTCAAAAAATTTATTAGCAATTTGATCTTATTAATTTCTTCATAATAAGATTCACTTTGTGTATAAAATTCATATTCAAAGTAAATTTTTTCTGTAATTTCTAATTATTTCGGAATATAATATAAGGTGAATGTTACATTTACTACAAAGGTCCGGTTTTCTGCAGAAACACTGTTTCTTCAGAAACAGGTTGACCATCGCCAAAGTTCTTCGTCGATGACATTCGTTTCTATTAATTCGAATAAATTCTGGACCTTCAACTCCTTTAAGGCCAACTTCACAACGTTTCATTTGTCAAACCTCACTTTTTTCATTAATCTCAGTGTACAGGTCAGATTTTTATTATTATTATTATAATTTTATGGCATTGAAGACTGAGGATATAACCTAAAATACGAGTTTAGCTTGATTAAGCCGTTGTATATATACATATAGTTATTTTGTTGAACAATGATAGTGTTAAATCTACTCTAAAATTCAATAATACATAATCTAATAACCTAGAATCTGAGAGAACAATTCCTTATCAATTTTGTATCTGAATGTATACTGGAGATGTCAGAACTTTTTGACGGCCCAAAGAATTCCAGGCTTCAGCATTTACCTAAAAATTTCTCTCTTCAATTTTAGATCGTGACCTCAGAGACAAGAATTGTTATTGAGAGGAAACATATCATCGAGGTTACCATAATTGAATGTCATCATCGGAAAACTTAGTATCAAGTCTCCTTGTATCCGACTATCTGCAAAATTCTGTGAATCGGCCAGCTTTATTCTCTCTGCGTAATAAACACGCCAATAAATTACTACCAAAAGACACTCTGGCAGCCCTCGCTGAACACTCTTTGAAAAGTATTGTTCTGGTATTAGTTCCGGACACCATACCACACCCGCGTACTGGAGGATGGATCGATTATATGTTTTATAGAGTTTAATCGAGGCTTGAAAAAATTTTTATGATTATTTATTTTTATTGCTGAAAGATTGGAGCAGGTAGAGCTTTCGGTTGGCATATCTTGCATGTCTTCAGTATGTGCTATGACCATGTCGAATCAGATGTCATTGTAACACCTAATTCTTCAGCAAACAAAACCGACGTGAGAACCTGACCATAAAGACGTTACTGCAAACGCAGATTGTTTTTTCCGATAAGTGAGACGACGCATTTGTCCACACTCAAAGGAAGTAGCCACACTACTTAGTTATTAAATACGAATATCCTTGAATGATTATATGTGCTTCTTTAGGATTCCTGTACACCTTGTTTTCAAGCGCTCTTTTACTTATATGTTTTGTATGTCGTATAGTATTTTGATGTGGCGGCGTATATCGCTTGTATACAAGATAAACAGAACTGGACCCAGAATAGAGCCCTATGGAACTCCAGGTTCTATGAGAGAAGTAATTTTCTATGCAAAATAGCAAATTGTTATGGATTCCATATGATTCTAGCTTGTGTCAGCACCTGATCGGTCGAAAGCAGTCACAAAATCTAATTATGTCCTGGTTCATTCTTTAGTTGTTTCCATCAGCATTTGTCGATGAGAATATCGTTAGATTTTTGATTTGGGTGCCTTTTGAACTCAGTTTCGCTTCATGTTTTTATTTCCTATCCTTTTTTTCAGAAAACATCAAAGATATTCAATAATATGTTGTCAAACAAGAGTAAAATATTCACGCAAAAAAATAGAGAATATTTCCGGATAGTTCATATTCCTGATGGGTTTCACTTCGTTAACTGCAGTTTGCTTCTGCACTCTCCAAAATATAATGCTTGTTTAAATTCAGACTTCGAACAAAATCATCGGGAACATTCATAAATTGGTTTCATTTGTAATTTTCGAAAATTCTAGTTCGTTACTTCTTCACTTGAAACGGTCTCCCCCTATTTTATGCTTTCCAATTAGATATGTATAATTTATTGAGGCCGAAACCTTCTTAATCTAAACTCGTTTCTGATTCCTGGACACATGACGCAGTTTTCATTACGTAACTTGCTTTTGTATAAATTGAATTAATTTCGAGCCCTTTTACTGGAGGAATGAATAATTAATTTTACTGCCGAAATGGAGATAAACTTTCAACGAGACGAATAAAGAAGTTCGCTAGTCTTTGAATACTCATTTTTATGAGGTTAAAAATCATCTAAGATAGAAATTCCAGTAATTTCTGACAAATATGGATATAATGTTTGTATCGTTCTCCTCCGACAAGAACTCCTTAATAGTATTGTTGATAATAATCGTATATCTGCCAGATTACTAACTTATATTTATTGTATATGTTCTGATTCTGATAGTAATATTCATTCACTCAGATACAAAATAAGAGATCCACAGTCATTGTGTGGAACGATAGTCTATTTTCTTCGTTTACCTCATGAATTCCTGATAAGTTTTCTCTAGCATTGTTTCTTTGGTAGAAGATGTATACAAACTGAACAAAATGATCAAAACAATTAACATTATTTGATCATCGAGAAAATAAATATTTCCGTTGAGAAGAACTTAGAATTATCATTTTTTTTCCAAACGTCGGTGAAACTCAACGATCAAAGCTGAACAGTTGACAAAAAATGTTTCAAAGCCGTAAATTTCGTATTATGGTTCGATCATAAAAAATCTTACCTGATTTCAAAGGATTTCATGATTCATTATGAAGCATTGACTCAGAATGATTTGCTTGTTCTCTATATGAAATATTCTTGAACAATAATTAAAATATGGTTTTTTTGAATGATATGATCATAATACACTTTCAGCGCTTCCACATATTCTTCCTTGATTTGTCAGCTCTAAGGTATGTATGTATGTTTGCGAAAAAAAATTTAAACAAAAGTGCACATTGTCGGCCTATTCCGCGAATTGGTAGCAGCGGTTAACGTGTTTCGTGCTTATTGGCTCTCCTCAGAATGGCGAAGCCAAATTCAGTTGTACGAACCTGGATATGCAAATACAAGAAAACTAAGAAATACAGACAACCTCTGAATGAACTAAATTTCAGGCTAACGCGTTTGTATGTTCACTTTCGTTCAAATGTTCTTCCGCATCAAACATTATTCATATATTGTTCAACGTCTCGGTTTAGTGCATTCTTGAAGGATAAATGGTCACCTCACGGGCGAAGTAGTTATTCAAATCTCCCAATCCGGAGAATAAAATTTGCCGGATATGCCGACAATGTTCGCATCCGTTTATATATATATATATATATATATATATATATATATATATATATATATATATATATATATATATATATATATATATATATATATATATATATATATATATATATATATATATATATATATATATATATATATATATATATATATATATATATATATATATATAGGAAAGCCTACATCTGACACAAGTCAATAAAG
This sequence comes from Henosepilachna vigintioctopunctata, assembly GCA_030704895.1. NCBI lineage: Eukaryota > Metazoa > Arthropoda > Insecta > Coleoptera > Coccinellidae > Henosepilachna > Henosepilachna vigintioctopunctata. The sequence goes on from JARQZJ010000097.1 coordinate 14,454, forward strand.
CAACACAAACGTAACAGAAGGCATCCAATAGTTATTATAATAATATCAAAAGTAAATGCACAGTGCTCAACGACGTACGATATATAAATGACATGTACAAAAAACTCCTAAATCAAGGTCAAACCATAGAACATATAGTATGACACATCAACGAACAAAACTGTATTGACACAGAGAACAATCAACAACACCGATGATCCTAGCCGTTGGAAATTTGGCTAGGCTCATCCAACGATAACAGGCAGCTGTAAACACAACTAAGACTCTCAATATCTGTTCTTTTAATAATGTTGTTAGGAGTATTCTTGATGTAGCACATCTCCAAAAAGGTTCTTTTCTTGTAGTTACATTCGATGGAGAGAATTTTCGAATCTTTAAGATCAAACTTATGTTCTAAAGAAAATGCATGATTTGCCAGTGCGCATCTTTGTGATTGCAATCTGGCATCACTTCTATGAATAGCTAACCTCCTTTTTAAGCATTGTGTCGTCTAACCGATGTAAACTGCCTGACAATCCTTGCAACGTATGAGATAAATGCAATCCGACATGGCTAGTGTTGGCCCTTTGTATTTCAACTTACTAAACAGGTCACGAACAGAAAATGGATTATATCTGGCCACTTTTTTATTGGGCACACCACCAAGAGTATAGGTCAACCTCTGTATCAATCCATGAATGAACGGCAACGAATCATACCGGATAGAACTAGTTTCTTGAGGGACATCATCGTTAATAGTGGTGTCATCAATAGGCCTGGAAGAACTGGTCGTTGAATTGTGCTGAAAACATTTCGCCACGAAAGATCTCGAGTATCCATTATCTAAGAATATATTGAAGGGCCTGATTTCAGCAGATCTAAGGTATTGAGGAAGACATATAGATCTATCCCTATGTAACATGTTTAATCAAGTTGATTTTTATATGCCAAGTGAGATTCGATCTTGCGTGGATATATATTCCCGATGAAAAACATGCTGATAACCAAACCGAAAAGCGCATTTCAAAAGTTCTTCGAGGATTGGAAGAAGCGCTGGCATAAGTGCGTTATATCTGTGGATGGTTACTTTGAAGGGACAAAATGGATATTGATGAATGAATGAATACTTTTCGAATTAATTCAAAATTCATCTTTTTTGTTTTGAACCTCATAATTTTAACAAATACCATCATGAAAATTCTTCATGATACTTCTGTGAAAAGTACTCCTCTGTTCATCAATTTGATAAGTTCAGTCCGGCTGACAAAATTAATTACATTGGGAAATCAATTTCAAATCTAAATTCATCTTTCTTTTGCCCGGAATTTACCCTAAAACGATCGCACACTCGACTGAACCTTTCTTGGCGACGAAATCTTGAAAAATAGATTCTCCGAATTAGTTAACTCCGATCGCCATATTCAAACTATTACGAACTCGGCACCCTCAACCGTCTCGGGATTTCCGTCTAAATTGCGGCATTCTAGCAGGGAACGGTTCCCAGAAGGATAATCCGGGGCAATGTTGTAAGGCGAACGAATAAATGCACCCGATATTGCCGGGTGTCTTGTAGAAACTGCCGATGGCGATCGGATAACAAGGTCGACTCCAGCGTGTGTCAAGCAGCGGCGGTTTATATTACACGTGCTGTTTTGTTGTTTTACCCCGTATTGGGTTTGTTTCCGTCGAGAGAATTGACTTCGTAATGAGGAGTGAAAACGACGAGGATTTATGGATGGATGCTGGCATTGTGGAGTCATGTCCGTCCTTGACAGTGAAGTCTTCAATCCATCATTCTAACAAATTGTTTTACTATATTTTCTCTTTGATTCGTATATCATCGCTACTTTCTATGTTAGTCTTCAACAGTTGTTTCAAGTTGTGGTTAAAAGTTTTGAGAAATTGTGAGACATGGTGATATGATCTTTCGGGCTGATTGGCCGTGGTCAACTGGAACACCTCCTCTTCCAGACGTTTCGTCTCTAACTGCGAGAGACATCTTCAGTGGCTGCGAGTGCTTCGACGTAGTTGTAGCACTCGCGGTCTTTAACCGGATTAACCCGTCCGTTCTATAGTTGAACTTCATGATCCTAATATCGTATCAAGTACTTGTCCAATACATCTCATCATTAATTATATGATATATTTGCTGGATATAAGTCAAAAAATGTTCAGTATTTACTCCATTACCGGAAACCAATGAATATAGTGGCTCTGGTGGCTGTACCAATTGCGTCCATTTGAATTGACTCTTCGCGCAATATTTTCTCGCATCATTGGTAGTATTTTCTTATCAATAACAATTAATAAGTATTGAAATATTGACACACGACCTTCATTGGTCCAATAGGTACGATTTGCTGTGGACTGTCAATTTCAACATTATAAATGAATGCAGATGGATAGGAGTTAAACGGAACATTTTCCTATTGTTAGTTTCGTTTCCATCTATTGCGTTCAACTTCATTCTGAGTTGCTTTTTTGAATCTTCGACTTGCTGAACTGCGAGTTTTGTGACTTAAGTTTGTACATCTAATAGCTATCCTTTTTGAAAACAAAATTTCAACTGTAAATTGAAGAAAACTATGTATTCTTATTTATAACCAAATATACCAAGTGCTATGCCAGTTACGTGTATGTTAGTCTATTCAAACTTATCAAAATTTCACATTAAATTGAAGTTTTAATTTTTATAACAGTATTAGCTCTGAACTGACCGAGATGTGTGATACGATATTCAGTTTTTTTACATTCTCGTTTTTAGAATTAATAATTATTTCTAACTTATATTATCAATAAAGCAAAGACTGCTTTTTTCAGAGGTATAGAAGTTTAAATTGCAATAAAACAACGATGGATCATTCGATTGACAATAATTTTTTTTTGTTCGAAAAATAATCTTGTGGCATTACATTTTGAACATGATTTCTGGCATATGACCGCTACGACTGGCGCGGATGTAGTCCAATCTGGACGTCCAATTTCCGATGACTTTTTCCAACATTTGTGGCCGTATATCGGCAATAACACGGCTAATATTGTCTACCAAATGGTCAAGCGTTTGTGGCTCATTCGCAAAGACCAATGACTTTACATAGCGCCACAGAAATCAGTCTAGCGGTGTTAAATCACAAAATCTTGGAGGTCAATTAACAGGTCCAAAACGTGAAATTAGGCGACCACCAAACGTGTCTCTCAATAAATCGATTGTGGCACGAGCTGTGTGGCATGTTGCACCGTCTTGTTGAAACCACAGCTCCTGGACATCATGGTTGTTCAACTCAGGAATGAAAAAGTTAGTAATCATGGCTCTATACCGATCACCATTGACTGTAACGTTCTGGCCATCATCGTTTTTGAAGAAGTACGGACCAATGATTCCACCAGCCCATAAAGCGCACTAAACAGTCAGTTTTTCTGGATGTAACGATGTTTTGACATACACTTGATGATTATCTCACTCCAAATGCGGCAGTTTTGTTTGTTGACGTAGCCATTCAATCAGAGTGCGCTTCATCGCTAAACAAAATTCGCAAACAAAGTGCGCGATACGTATTCCGCACAGAACCATCATTTTCGAAGTAAAAGTGCACTATTTGCAGGCGTTGTTCAGGCGTGAGTCTATTCATGATGAATTGCCAAACCAAACTGAGAATAAATTACTCCTCAGATGTCCAATCGGTCGCCATCTTCAACAGTAATGCCAACTTAAAGTTCTTCACCTCTAAAAAAACATTATTATTGAATTTCCTGATTTTACACGCAATTTTTCAATTTTCTTTCCTGACAATAACAAACACAACAAAGAGAAACAATGAAATCGGTCGAGCTGTTGACTCTATATTTTAGTTAGAAAACGTTTGTATGGGGAAAAAAAGGGCTGTTTTTAGGGTGTTCCCACCAATTATTCGAATTTTTGTCGCCGTAAAAACCATCCTTGAACTTCAACGAACATTTAAAAAGAAGAATTGCCAAAATTAGTCCAGGCGTTGTTGAGTTATACATTTTGTGATTCATTTTTATATTATAGATACACACAGTTAATGACATTTATTTTTTCACCGTCAAAATTAATCTCAAAACGGATGAAAGATGTTCGTTCAATTTAGGATGTATAGATAACCCAAAAAAGGTCTCGCTTTCACTGTTTCTAAAGCCAATTGAGACGGTTAGATGAACGTGTCGCATCGTCCGCCTCAACGCGACCCTCTTCCCAAACTAGAAATCCCATCAATCTCGGACGCGACGTTTCTTGCGCGTCATTTGACATCGTCGAAAAACTGTCGAATCACCTGATAATTTCAGATGTCGTGGATCAGCGGGGCTTCACGTTCCCGAGCAATAAACCTGGAGGGGAATTAATAACTCCGATTCCGCGACATCATCCCGATTCAGAGCACGGACTGGGGCTTTTGGACGAGGCATGAAGGATTTTATAGAGAGGATGCAGAAGCGCAAGCGATTGATTATTCTGGTGGTGCTGCATCGATCAAACTGCATACTAACGATTCAAAATCCCTTGGAAATTCTTATCACTTTGCGGATCCTTTATGCAGTTTGCAGATATCAATTCAAACAAGAATTTGAGTAATTGGAGTGTCTTAAATCGTTTTCTCGCAATTTTCACTGCAGTTGTTCATAACTATCTTAAGAAAATATTGAAATTGCACACAAGAAATTCGCCTATCTCGTGAATACTGTAATCCAATACCAAGAATCGCCTCAGTCTTTCGCTATTTGCATTCAAAATCTCTTTTCTTTATATTTGTGTTGCTCCATCTTCAATTTCGTTAATATTTCAATTATTTTAGCCCTACTTTCACTTAGATTCTTAGATATCTCCTTTGATAACACTTCCTCATTCATTTATTGTTTCAACAATTAGTAAGAGATATTGTAATTGTTCCGTTAAATATAATTCTCTAAGTATAGTACGAAGCCTAGTGATTTGTGTCAACTCAATTTTCTTAGATTTGTGCATATTTTCAAAAAAAAAGCAATATCCTCTTTCCATCTACGAAATTTTGGAACAATTTTCATTTATTTGTCGAGTCTTCGATATATTACCACCAAGCCTACTCTTCTTTGACTTATAGCTAATTATGCCATCAAAAACATTTCATGAATTTCCATTCGTGAAAACGTCCATTCGGTTTTCGTTATTTCAACTTTACAATTCAAAACCTTCATTGAATATTTGAATATAATGTTATACCAGAAGAGGCAAGTGAAATCGTTTACATACCTACAACCCCGTTATGAAGGCTGTCCCAATGCAAGCTGCCTGAATACTTTCGATCCTGTCAAACATAAAATTGGTTCAATATCAATCTATTGAGTCCAATAGTTACCATCAAAATTAGAGAAACCATCTAGGCAATTTTTCATTTTGACAAGAAATCAATCTGAAGAACCATCGAAGAAAACAAAGTTTACGAATTTAGGCAATTAAAACACTCAATCATAGAGAGAACATCATCACTCCGAGCTATTTTTTTTTGTACCTGCTGTGAACAAGTTGAGAAATTGCAACTGTGTAATGACAAAACAGATTACTACCCTTCATATAATTATAGTGCAATATTATATCTCCAAATTTACTTGATATATTGCTCTGGCGATGTTCTCTCTACTACTAGTGAGAATTTTCAACCACTTTGATACAAGAGTACAGGATGCTTCTAAAATTTGCGTAAGTAGTGCAACAGGTGATGATACTGAGTACCATAAAGTTGGTGGCATGTCAAAGGCTTACATATATGTAGGTAGGTAATGTCTAATATGTGAACCGCTATCTCCAAATTCACTAGTAACGCTCTGTATGCGGATGATGATGATATGGCAAAGTTCATGATTTTCATCTTAATTTAGAGCGATGTGACAGATGGCACCAATTTCCTTGGTGTACATGTTGAATTAATTGCTGTTAGACTGAGTAGAAGCATACTCGTATTTGTGCTCTGCAGTTTGAACGGATCTGTGTCAGGTGGAGTGCTTAAGATGGCATACTTCCCCTTGTTTGAGTCTTTGCTTTAATATGGCTCATTGTTGTGGAGCTGGTCAGACCATAGTCAGAGTACCGAGGAAGGCAATTTGAATTATTTCCTGCTTGGATTGTAGAGCTTGTTGTAGAGATAATTACAAAGAATTACGCATAATATACTACCCTGGTTTCTATGATTTCCTATGTTTAATATAAGCTTGATAAAGCAGGGACTCTATCTCAACCTAACTCCACAACAATAACCCCACACCACAACAACGAGCCATATCGAAGCACCGACTCAAAAAAGGAGAAATATGCCATTCTAAGCACTCCACCTGACATAGATCCGACCATTGTATGAAGCACATATAATACATTTCTAGCAGAAATGAGTGTAATGTGGGGTCTCCACGTAAGACAAAAGTCACATCACCGTAGTTTGAGCTGAAAATCATTCATGTTGTCTCATCATCATTCATACGCAGTGCGATACCAGTAACATAACATTCAGCCCACATGCGCTCCGCTTCAGAAACAATAAGAATACTATTCAGAATCTCATAATAAGCAAAGCCACTTTTCCTAAAATATGGAAATCGGTCAAGATAGTACATGTCTTGAAGAAAAGAGGCCCTTGTGTTGTAACCAACTATATAAACAAGGCCAATATCCATCTTATCAGTATATATCCAGCCATCAGAAACAGCATCAAGATTGAGCAACATGGATTTATGTCAATGAGATTGTGCTCAAACTTTCTGATACTGTTTTCTCAGAACGTCTTTGAAGTACTCGACTCCAACGGTCAAATTGGTCTGATTCACACAGATTTTCGGAAAACATTTGATAAAGTTGCTCATGTACTCCTTATACATAAATAACGCAACAAACTTTGATTCTCTGATAGCCTCACCAAACTTTTCCATTCGTACCCAGTTGACTGACGTCAGTTCATACCTACCCATGAAATACCTCAGGAGTCAAATCTTGGGCCACTGTTATTCATTCTGTTCGTGAATGATCTGATGGATATAACTCTTCACATTTGATGTTCGCGGACGATTTGAAACTATATCATGAAATTAGATCACAGGACAACTGTGGTCAGCTTCAGCTCGCGCTGGACCACGTTGCCAGTTGGAACTTGCAACTTGGTCCAGGCAACAAACTCGAAGAGTGTGAGGATAACTCTTAGGATTTGAATGTTTCAAAGTGTAATGTCTCTTTCATAAGGAAAAAATAACGAATTGGGTGTCATTATAGCGTCAGTGGTCAGGTTCTTTCTCATTCAAATAAGTTGAGAGATCTTGGTATAATTTTCGAATCTTCTTGGTATAATCTTCGGATTCGTTATACGCAATGGCAAATATTTCAATAATTCATCAACATCAATAGGAATATTTAATGCCCTGATCTGGCACCCTATTTACGCTTGCCTTCAACGTCATCTTGAGTCCATTCAGGCAAGATTCTTGAAATAGTTAGTCAGAAGGAAGGATAATATTTATCCACATAGTGGAGTCAATTGAAACGAAATATTGAGTAGATTCAGTTTAATCTCATTATAGGTAAGGAGGGAACTTTATCACCACAATTTATTTAATGCACAACAGAATTTATTTTACTCCTCTCTTGTCCGTTTTGAAATTTCGTATTCCTAGGTAATATTCTCGTACCACAAGAACCAGTTCGCTAATACAATCACCCATTTGGTTGTGGAGTCTACATTCAATAGAGTTGCCAATAATTGTGACATTCACTTTGACTCCATAGAAGTTATAAGGAGTTATGAGAACAAAGGTAATTGATTAAAATGAATTGATTCAGATTGAGTTATTTCTTATTGTGAGAGATTATTGTAATATTTCATTAAATGCTAGGGTTTAGTGGTAAGTTACTATTTTAGATTCTTTAGATTAGATTGAGCTCTTTGTTATATCTCTTTTATTCTATTTATTTGGTTATTATTCAACAATATGTTACAATTTTCTGAAATTTGGTGTTTACCTCTTGAAATTAAAGAAATTATTTCTATTATCAGATCCCACAAATCAAATTCTGCTGTCATCTGCAAACACCCTTGAGGTAAGATAGTCTGAAGGCTCATTCATAATTCCCAAGAAAGAAATAATTTAAAAGGTGCCCGCACGGATCTCCTACAATATGTAAATAATAACTATAGAACAAGATGAGTAACGAAATGGAAATGAAAATACTCAATAGCAGTTCCTTCCTTCCATTAATATATATTCCTTTCAGTCTACATTTTTCACTGTCTCCTTTACTCAATTCATCAGACGATTCTCGAACCGTCTTCGCGTCCTCATTCGGAAAAACTTTCTTGATAAACAGACGACATCTCGAGTTTTATGGCTGGTAAAATCCAAAAAAACATCCGATCGGCGTTTCGCGTCGCGGGGGTGAGTTCATAATATGAAATTCAATCACGTTTTCTTTAACGAAGGTATTGGAAACTTTTCAATTTCAGCGCAATGCTGTTCCCCACCCGGACTACGAAAGTTATGGCGAATTGAAATCCAGTCTCGGCTCGCCTCCGAGTTCCGACAGTTTTATTGCCTTCGAGAGACAGGACTCTCGGCCAGGATGCCAGGATCGGACCGTTTCCGGCCATTTTTTTGCGGGCTTTGTTTGGGTCAGACGATTAGGGCGATGGATGGATTTGAATTTATCATGTTGCAGAGGTTGACGAAATCGATAGGATAGGCCGACCCCTCGGGACCTACGAATTGGAAATAAATGCGGAGAAGGCGAAGAAATAGGATTTTCACGCACTCGGAGTGAAAAACACGATGATAAGAAAAGATGTTCGTATGAAGGCTGTTCTGAACGCAGGTGATCGATTTCATCAGAGCCAATTTGATTAACATAATTTTGACGAAAAATGTGGTTTGTTTTAGGGAACACATCAATTTTTTGTTCACTAGACGCTCGTGAATCGTCAGTAAAATATGTCTTTTCCTGAATGACACTTTAAAATGACCGTATGAATCATCTATAAAATGTTGTCTTATCTTCGTAGCCTAGAATGGTGCATATAACAATTTGCTGAGAAATTGAGATACAGAATAGGTGAATGCAAATGGAATGAAAAACTACCTTTAAATATTTGCAGATCTGTTCGGACCACAGAATACACCTTAAATTCGGTCATAGAGGTGGGGATTTCCAAACTATCAGAGATTTAACAGTGGGGAGTGGTTTAGGTCTAACTGGTCATTGAGAATATTGTTTTTCGGATTTTGGAGTTTATTTATTTTTATGGCTTCCAGGTACTTCATGTTCATACCTTTTTTACATTAATGGAGAATATTTGGTTTATGGCTTAATATTTGGCTTATGTCGTGTCGACTCTAGATGTTCACGAAAAGCAGATTGTCCGTTTCCTAAGTGTTCTTTTAGCCTCCTTTCAATACATCTTCCGGTCTGGCCAACATATGATGACTTACATTGTTCACAGTCCAATCTATAAATTCCAGACTTGTTCATTGGGTCAGATTTGGACAATTTGCTATCAAAGATCATTCTATTCAATCTGCTGTGACTTTAAAAGGCTATATTCAAATTATTATTCCTGAAGAATTCAATGATGTTTGAAGAGAGGACGTGTGTATTAGGAATGCTCACATATCTTAATTCATTTTTATCAGTTTATTAAGTTTTTATCATTATTCTTAATTTAAAGTATTATTGATGTAGTGTGGCCTATATAAAAGTGTATTGATGAAGCGTTTCTCTTTTTTTATAATAAGATTATTACTACAATACTGTACTACTATTCTGTACTACTCCTTTATTCGCAGTGAACTGAAATATCTGACTATAATTTGGTGTTCATTGTACAATAATTCAATTGTCGACTTGGAGCCAATTCAGAGAAAATTTCTCAAGTATACGTACCACAGATGTTATGGGTAATATCCTTCTAGAGGCTTCGACAATTCCATCCTAACCGATAGTCTGGGAATTGAATTATTGAAGTCGAGGCGTGAACGGTTCGGCCTAAAGTTTCTCTTCAAAATTTTGCACAATTCGATTGACTCGCCATTTCTTTTCAGACTGATAAATATTTGGGTACCAAGGCCTGGTCTGAGGGGCAATTTTATGTCACTTACAGCAGATCAAATGTCTCCTATCAACTGTATATGAAATTCTCATGATATGTATTGCGGTCGATGTGATATCTATTTTGATCGGTCATCTTGGCGTATCACTCGAAACAGCGCAATGGGATGTCGTGATACTTTCATGAACTTCTGTTGTCTACATATGACTTAGTTATAAATTAATTGTTTCATTTGTTTACTACATAGTACTATTGAAATCGATTTTAATTTTATTTTTATTCGTCAAATATATTTCGTTAATATATGGTCAACTTCTGCTGACCATATGTTACATTGTGAAGGCGATATTTTATTATCAGTTTGTTCCATCTGGTTATTGTTCAATACTATTTCAATTTAGTTTAGTTTGATTTTTTCGTTGTATATATTCGCTTATACTCTCTTTCTTGGTTTTTTTCTCGTTCTTTTTTTCTTATTTATTATTTCTGTACAATTTGATATTTTTTCTCTGTAATTGGATGTATATCTGTTGAAAATGAATGTATTATTATTATATATTGATAAAACAGTCTGATATGTATAATTATAATACAAGAGGCGCAAATAATATCCGAACAACTAAGTATCGTCTAAATAAGTCAAAAAAAACTGGATAGATTATAATTTATACAATATCTTACCTTCCCATTTCAAAGAGCTTTCTTTCAATAAATTGAATGAATATCAAGAAATATCTTCTGAGATTTTGTTTCTATTCTGTCAGCGAGTATTCAGAGCACTTCAAGGCAAAGAATTTCCAACATGCTCACCACATCTTTTCATGTGTTACTTTTTTGACTTATTTTTTCGCGCATTATATAAATTTGTTTTGTTTTTTTAGTGTTATGATGACTTAATCACTAAGTTTACAAAGTTTACACTTATTAGACTTCAATCATTAGTTTAATCTTAGTTTAATTTTGTATCTTTATCTACTGTTTTTGTATTATTCTCTAATTTATGTTCATTTTATTGTTGGAGGAGTGGTAGAATTATTCGTCAAACTCCTACCATTTGTAAGAAATTTATTTTCTCTTCAATAAAGATTGCTACTACTACTACTACTATAATAATTATTATTATTATTATGACTTTTCTGTAGTCAATTTCACGTAGGTTAATGTCGGTGGTTTGTTTCAATTTTCATTTGAAACAAATCGTAAATAAAAATTTAAATTGACATAAAATGGCTGAACAAAGCCTTACTCCTCCTGTTATGTGGGCTCAAAGATCGTCAGTTATATTCCTCACAATTAAATAAGATGTAAAGGACCCTGAAGTGAAGTTTGAAAAGGATTCTATTCACTTCAAAGGTACTGGCGGTGTAGAAAACAAAATATATGAAGTCACAAGTCCCCTTTATAAAGAAATAGATTCAGAAAAAAGCGAAAGTTTTCCAAGAGGCAGATGTATTGAAATTCTTCTAGCCAAAGCCAATACAGAAGAACCATACTGACCTTCTCTAACCAAAGATAAAAAGAAATACCACTGGTTAAAATGTGATTTCAATAAATGGAATGATGAGGATGAAACTGGTGATGAAGGGTTAGGTGGAATGGGTGGCGGAGGTGACTTCGAAGAAATGATGAAACAAATGGGAGGTTTAGGAGGTGCTGGAAAAGAAAAACTTTCCTTTGAAGATATAGAATTAGATGGAGACGAAGCAGATTCTGATGATGAACCTATTCCCTAATTACTATGAACCTAATTACAACTAACGAATTTACGTTTTGTATTTACAAACATTTTTCTTAAGATAGTTTTTCACTCGTTCACGTTATAAATAAATCATCTTTATCTGTGCTAGATAAAGTTACTCACTAAGTAACACTACCCCAACATCATTAATCGGATTTCTACCTGTTGAATACGCGTTAATACTGAACTCGAAAGAGTTAACTAGAATTTGCAACAAGCCATTCCTCAATTATACCCCCAAAGAGTCATATCATTCCATAATTCCTGTGACTGCGACATTATTCCTATCGCTTAGTCTGGTTTTATTATTGCCCGCATGTGGGTGACATTCCCGGCCCCGTAATAGAACTGAAGCCGAGAAAGTTATGGGGCCCCCTGGGCCGCTCAGGTTATAATATCACTACAGATATGGGGATTTAAACAAAGCGATAACATCTGGTTTGGCGCTGCTATTGATCTGTGAACATTACATTTATGTCATTGTTATAATGGGAATTGTAATGCGATTCCAGTTTCGATATCATAATTTTGTTTGTATCGCTGCCTTTGTGTCGTATGTGTCGGTAATTGTATTTCGTGAATAATATTAAAAAATTGATGGAAAATAAACGATATATTGCAGTTCCGAAAATATATGTTATCACATAAAGAAATTTATATATATATATATATATATATATATATATATATATATATATATATATAAATTTATATATATATATATATATATATATATATATATATATATATATATATATATATATATATATATATATATATATATATATATAAATATATATATATATATATATATATATATATATATATATATATATAGTATCGAATATATGGTATAAATTCGAATCTTGGTTTTTTTGGTTCAATTGAAACAAAATGATATTAGTTTATTTCCAAATTACGTTTCGGTTATTATTTTAACCTTTATCAAACTGGTATATATGTCATATGCTCGCACAATATAAATACTTCGGAACAAAAGTTCATAGGTGACAAACAAACAAGTAATTTGACAATTATACTTGAATATTTAAAAGTTTTTAAAAAACAATTCACGTCCATCTCTCAAGGCGTATTACAAATATATGATATATTATCCAAGCACGCAACACTGTAAATGCAGTCTGATGTTAAACATGGAGGAACTTTATCTTCAAGTCTTGTGAAAACACTTCTGCCATTGATGAAGTTATTTTTGGCAACTTTCAGCTCATCTATTTCACCGAAAATGTAACATAGTTTTGCAGTGAGCGAAGGGAAATATGGCAAAGATCTGTATTTAACTAATGGAGCTTGTGAGTCTATGTTAGGGTCTATATCAAGGTCTGTTGTAGAGGTGACAGCCGGTGGACTAATGACTTTATTACATAGAAACTTTTTCACAAGTGTTCTTGGATATCCATTGTCGACCAAGATGACTTCCAGAGACGTGACAGTGAGCTCTGACAGTAATGTTCAGCTCCATGTTTACATTGTGGTGAGATCAGAAGTGTAGATATCTACCAGAGGAAGACGGCTTTCGATACCAATAAAACTTGATGATATTGTTCTCGGACCTAACTACTCTGGTATCCAAAAACGGTATAGATCTATCTGCTTCTGAAAGGAATGAATCGAAGAATCTGTATTAAATTTGGTGTTGAAATGAATTAAAGTGCTCCAACCCTCTTGACATGTTGACTGTGGCATTCGGCGAGTCTACGTCGTCTCAAAGTGTTTTTAAGAGGTACAAGCGCTTTACAGAAGGCCGAGAAGATGAAGATGACGATGAGCATCCTGGAGTTGCAACCACGTCAACAAGAGAAGAAAACATAGAAATATTGAAGAAAATGATTCTGGAAAACCGTCAAATCACTTTTAGAGAAGTTGCAGAGGATTTTGGCATATGAAGGGACTCTTGCCATGCCATTTTCTCGTATGTTTTGGGCATTGAATGTATCAGCGAAGTTTGTTCCGAAATTGCTTCATTTTGAACAAAAGCAACATCTCCTGAGCGATACTAAGTCGACGATCCAGATTTGCTCAAAAAGGTCATAGAGGCGACTGGGAGATTGAGGTATGTGAGTATCAGTTATACACACGTCCCTTCTTCGAAAATCTCTGAATTCTTCAAAAGTAATAATTTGAATATAGCTTTTTCGAGCCATAGCAGATTGGATAGAATGATTTTTAATAACAAATTGTCCTAACTCGATCCAATAAAGAAGACAGGAATTTATAGAATGAACTGTGAAGAATGTAAATATCATATATAGGCCAGACCGAAAGAGGTTTTGAAACTAGGCTCAAAGAACATTTAAAAAACGGGCAATCAGCTTTTCAGGAACATCTAGAGTCGATAGGACATGACATCTCATCCTGTTTTAAACCAATAATTCTTCTCTACTTCGTGAAAAAGGTATGAAAATGAAATAACTGGAACCCATGGAAATAAATACACTTCAAAAATCTCTTTATTACAATCTTCTCAATGACTAGTTGGACCTAAACCACTACTTACTGTTAAATCTCTGATAGTTTGAAAATACCCACTTTTACCACCTCCATTCTATGTTCTATGAATACATAACATAGAACGGAGATGATTTAGATGTTCTATTTTTCTACCAAATCCAGAGACAGAACTGATTTATAAATATTTAAATCATGTCTCGGTAATATGTAGTCAGTCTTGATAATGCCGTAAAAGGCGAAACTAGTCGAATACAGAATTGTTCAGTTAGTGATTTTTAGACTTGTATTATTTATTACCTCACATTCATATATTATCGAGATTATTATATTGAGTAATGTACGAGATTATTTGCTCTATTCTTCAGTATAATTTAAGACGAAGTATCAGAAAAAAATTGATATAATATATGATATATTACACAACTATTCATTACTTCAAATTATCACTAATTTAGACTGAGAGTAATATTATTACTGTCATTAAAATGTCAAATTCATTTCTAGGAAGTGTATTGATGTGTAGTACTTTTTTGTGAAGGGTGCGAGAAACTGTGAGGGATTTATTTGATAAAAAGAAAACGATGATCTTCAAAATTCCTAATATCCCAATATTTTCCTTAAATTCCTTGAAATTTAATTGGATACTCTAAGTTTGACTATACTTTAAGTAAATATTTCCAAGTCTCTCATTGATGCTCCCTAGGTTTATTTGTGATACATTTTCAAGAGAAGTAGACGATATGCTTTTCTTTTTGTTATTGAACATCATTCCAAGGAAATTATGGATTCTTGAGAAATTGAATGACAAATATCCAAGCGATACAATTCACTGAAGCTCCAATAATGAAGCAAACAAATCTGGAAGTCTGATAGCCAATTATTTCATTAGCCAATTCTAGGATTTTATGTAGTTAACAAGTTCTCGGTGATAATTATATCGTTTGAAATCATTCGACGTTTTGGAATAAAGGAGTTGAATAAATTTTCAGTCTACATCGAAATATTCAAGTGTAGTACCAATCAAGCATAATTTAGTGTGAAAATAAACTGATAATAATTGCTTGATTAAGCGATGTTGATAAAAACAAGTCATTAGGAAAAAAAAGGCATAATTGAATTATATAAATAAGTTAACATATCAACTTTATATGTAGAGAACAAATATAACTCTCTAAGCAACAAGTAGAAAAAATAGGTCATTTTATTCAGTTCTCAATTAAGTTATCACTAATGGAGAACTATTTCTTTGAAATCGGCCTATATTTTCTCACGTCAGTGACAAGGATGGTAATTTTTACTTTACTGACTACTCCAAAGAGTGTTCAAGTGGACGAAATTCAACAGTACACCGAATGATTTTGTCCTTTCGGAAGCTTGTGAAATACCTCGAACACAATTGGGATGCAAATTCTCAATTAGAGAATTCATTGATAATTGATATTTCAATCATAAAAAAGCTACAATATCTATACATATTATCCCTGACTCATAGATTTTGGATCATAAAAAATGACCCGGTTCTAATTTCTTGTTATGCATCCATTCTACCTACTAGAGAAGAGTTCATCATTGAGAAAGGTTTACCCCTATTTTCGATTGAGTATGAAGTCACACAAGTTAGACCTCAAGTATTTATACCTAGTTACAGCTGTAACATTCAAAAAATGGAATTTCTCGAACTAATAAATGAATACTTCTGTGAATGAATGAGATTGAATTCTCGCTTAACTCTTGGTGAAACTAATTGAATAATAAAAATAAACTTCTTGGTTTGATGTATTTATTTACAATATGTATAGTCAACTTTTTACAGATGCCATTTTCAAAATCTAAGACATTCTAAGATCTCTAAATTTTGACAGTAGGTGTGAAACAGTTTATGACATTAAGCCAAGAGTTTACGAAATATAACTATCGGGGAAAATCAACTTTAATTAAATATAACTATAAAATCAATTCAATTTTTTCGGTGAACTTTATGCCATTTCGTCTGATCTGAAATATATATTCGACAATTATATCAACATTCCTACAGTCAAATATTTTTTAGTGATTTCTGACAGAGTGCGTTAATGTCGTTGAAGAATTGGGATTTCAACTTACTCTTCACCGCAATTCATAACGAAATTGTGATGTGTTTGCATACTTTACAGCAAAAAGGCCTGGTGGTTCAATTCATGTGGGTTGAATCACACGTTGGAATTAATTGCAATGAATTAGTAGATCATGCCGCCCATACAGCAAGATTTAGTCACCATATCACACAGCAACAATGCACATATTCTGATTTGTTTCTCAGCTTCTTGAATAGAATAAGGAAAACTTGGATCTCTGATTATCAACAAAATATAAAAGGATCATACTATAAGAGTTTAGAAGAAAAACCTGCTAAGAAATATTGGTATCGACATGTGGAAGAAAGCAAAGAATTTATTAGAATATTTTCTCGTCTTAGGAGCGGTCATGTAATTTCTCCTCATTATCTGCACAAGATTGGCAAGACCTGATAATCCACTATGTGTTTGTGGGGAAGTGGGCACTCCAGATCACATTATTTGACTTGTGATAATAATAGACAATCCTGTTCAAGACTTTTTTCTCGACTTGCCAATGTTCTGAAGTTCGAGCAGCCTTTCAATTTGGCATTTTTACTGTCTCTCGGGAATATGGAAATGTACAGAATATTATTCGAGCATATTAAGTTCATCAAAGTGAAATTATAAAGTGGTTTATGCCTTGTTTGTTTAAGTATGAAGAATCAATCGCCTTGAGGAACCCCTAGGAGTATAGTGTTCCTGTGTCTAATCATTAATTTTATTTCGTTTTATACTTTGTTGTTTTGATAATGTATAAAAAAATAAGTGCTGGCTAATGACATATGTCGAAGCCATAAAGGGTATTTCCAAATATTGGATAACCCTTTTTGATCAAAATAAAAAAATTCAGTTCTCCATTAAGTTACCACTAATGGAGAAGTATTTCTTTGAAATTGGCCTATATTTTCTCACGTCAGTGACAAGGATGGTAATTTTTACTTTACTGACTACTCCAAAGTCTTGAAGTGGACGAAAACAACCATGCATTGAATGTTCTTTATCTGGGAAATCGGACGCCTTGTAGCTGCTCTTATGCCTGATTTCTTTCCTGAAGTATAAAGAGAAATTGACGATATCTCTATCAGTTTTCCAGTATGATTGCGAAACATTGTAATTGATTTGTTACAATGAAGTTAAGTGTTCTCATAAATCGCAATCCATAAATTACGTTCCACGATTTTCATTATTTTTGGACACCTTCTCCAATCTTGTCACAATTGTTCACACATGTGAGACTCCTCCCTAATTTAATGTCACATATTTCTCAATTTTATATCTAGAAATTATCAAATTCGAAAAGACTAGTTCCGAAATTAAGTTTATCTCCATTTGAATTATTTTTAATATAATTAACATCAAATCAAACAATTTAAGAAATCAGCAAATAACGGATCACTCATATTAATTAAAAAAAAAATAATCATCTCGAGTACATAGCAGCCAATTCATTTCCGTTTTGGGTTATTAATGTAAGGAGCACTCGTTGTGTCAACATCTATTTTAGCTAGCCATTGAGTATCATTGTCATTATCCAAAAAAAGAATTTTCCTGGCACGTCCAGCAGCAGTTCTTCCATGACGAATCTTCGTAGTGGACAAAACTTCTTGTTGACTCTTATGTGATTTTTATGTTAATTAGTGGCGTTGTATGATGCAAAAAATATGCCAATTACTATGATGTAAATTTGCCCAATGATCTCTTAAACAAGTATGACTCCACACTGATGTAATAGCTACCAAATAGACCTTGCTTCAAATGTGATACCACTCGGTGATCCAAAGCTAACTGAAGAAACAGTGAAGTGAATTTACCTGCAGGGTTCACAGACTGCAAGTGTACCGGAGTTTAACGTTAAATAATGCAAAGCACGAGTCAGGGTCGACTTTAAACAGGCCATGAAATGAGTATATGGTACTATGGCGCTGGTGGTCTATTGCAATTTCACACCGCCGAAATTTTGCCTTGTATACTAATGAAAATAGGACGCTTCTCAGAACTTTCGCAGATCGAAGTTAAATATTTTGAGCTTTTAGTATAAATTCTATAATTTTCAATAGTGTAAAACATAAAAAAATGTGTGGTTGTTGATAACTTGTTGAAATCTCAATATCAAACTCAAAAAACAAAGTGTTGAGGGTGCTTACCAGTTTCAGTGAAACGAAATCAATTTTGTGTTGTTTGAGACTTTCATAGTTTGAAATTAAACATTTTACGGTTTCAGCATTAATCATCTATTCATCAATTTTGTATAGTGTAATATATGTGCTAGTAATGATACTTTGTGAATAACATAAAACCAAATTTTAAACACGAAGTGTTTTGTGTGTACCGATTTATTCGAATAGAAATCAAATTTGTTTTGTGTTTCGAGTAAAGATCACTTACAAATCATTTTTTGTGGAATATAATGTAGAGGGTAGAAATTCCGTAGGTGATTTAGTAACTTCTTGCATTCCTGGGGGTAAATAGAATTATAACACAACCCTGAAGTTGGGTCGGCAACTAGTATCGAACTTTAGTTTCTGTTGGACTCCAACAAATATTCAGTTGTTTGTGTCTTTGGCTAGGCAAATTTTTATGTAAATAAGTCCCACTGATTAATAGAAGTATTTTTACGCATTGTGGCTTTATCTAAAATATAGTTATTTTTTTGCTTAGGTTTCACATTTTTCTGTTCAGAAATAATATTTAGTATAAATGACACGGAGGTTTCGCTTATCTCTTGGAAACATTATGTTAAAAACTATAAAATTAAAAATTAACACACTTGACTTGAGTTATCACTGAATATATTAAAACTCTGCATATGTTTCGGGTGGTTAACCCATTATCAAGAGTATACAATATTACTAGTTGGCATTAATGTTGAAGATGGCGACCGGTTTAACAGCTATGAAGTGATTTATTCTCATTTTGGTTTGGCATTAATTTGATTAACCATGAAACGTTTTTCGCACCAAGTTTACTCCTATTGATAACTCGCATCCCCAGAGACGACGTACGGTGCGTAAAGAAGAAGCTAATGCTACTGTAGAGCGTAGCATTGAGGAAGACTCGAATGAGTCCATCCGCCATCGAGCAGAGGAATTGGATCTGTGTCCATCCACTTTATGGAAGATCTTGCGGAACGATCATGGTTTGCCTGCTTACAAAATCCAACTCGTGCAAGAATTGAAGCCAAACGATCATCAAGCAAGGCGTAGATTCGTCGTATGGACCCTAAACGGGATTGCCGTTGTTCCCGATTTCCCTAAGCGAATTTTGTTCAGCGATGAAGCGCACTTCTGGTTGAATGGCTACGTCAACAAACAAAACTACTGCATTTGGAGTGAAGATAATCCTCAAGTGTATGTCAAAACACCGTTACATCCAGAAAAACTGACTGTTTGGTGCGCTCTATGGACTGGTGGAATCACTGGTCCGTTACTATGACGGATTTTCTGCTTTCAATATTTACCAAGTATCTTGAAATTTAGTACCTGCTAGTATTAAGATATTTAAGCATGAACTAAAAAAGTGTAAATCTCCAAATAATGAGATAGGTATGTTATTCAAAATTCACCTTTCAAAATATGTATAGCTTAGGTAAATAAATATTATCATTATTATCACTCTCCCTCTACATGTGATGTAATTTATTTATGGTCCATATCTTTGTTTTGAAAACTTATCAAGCCAAGAAATCTACTAAAGAACTATTTTTCGAAATTAGAAAAGATTGGAGTAGAATTTTTTCTTTGTCATTTCTGATGAGAACTGTGGAATATTAACAAATATTATATTCAACAACGGAATCCCACTAATATACCATTCATTCTCCAGCTGGACCCAGCACCTAAAAAGATGTTAGATCTGAAAATTAAACCTCTTACTGCTTCTTATAAATATTCAGAAAAACAGTTAGGCAGGAAACGGTTGAAATATCGTTCCAATTCAAGAAGCCATATTGCAAATCAAAGCCTTGTCAACAAAATGCAAACGAAGTTTTTCATTTCCCGATATCGTTACAATAATAAATTTGGAGGGGATGGCCCATCTGAAGAAATAATGGTGGCAATATATCAACGGGCAGGCGATCTCTTAGCCTTATTGGCACCGTAAGTTTGAATGAAATCTTTAGGACAATTTCAGTAATAAATAATGAACGCTTATAACTTCCGGCGTGTTCGAGTGAGAAAGGAAACTAACCCGATGATCAGGTCAGGCAACAGTGGCTGTTGTCGACGATGACTCAGGTTATGCGTGAAATGTTGGTAATTTATGAATAATAATAAAACTGTATAATAATAATATTTATTTAGCAATAGCTATTACAAAATCATACATACATTCAGGTTCAAAATATATTATTTACAATTATATATGTTTGAAACGAACTTAGCTGATTTACGCTTGAATATCTTTTTTGAATAACTGTTTTTATGGAGCTAGGCAATTTGTCAAATGCGTTGAATCCTTCATAAAATATACTATTCCTATGTTTAGAAAGCTAACAAACTTGCATGAAGAAATTGTCAACATTTCTTCTATTATAACTGTGCTCATCACTGACACATGTTACATTTTTCATTACTTTATATGTGAACAATTTGTTTTAACTTTAAAAATATATGTAGCCAAAAGTATTCTCTGTTTAACTGATATTAGTTCTAACAATTTAGCATGCTTTTGATTGGAGTATATCTATTACATTTCAAAATTGTTCGCATAGCTTTATTCTGTACTTCTGTAGCTGTTGAGTTTTTCTTTACTCAATCCCGATAACAGAGTGGAACAATATTCAAAGTGCGGCATATTTATGGACTTAAAGAGCAATTTCTTCATATATGTCGTCAGATTTTTACCAATTCTCTCGAAAAAGTTGATTTTATTGGAGATTTTTGACGATATGAAGTCGACATGAACATTGAAACTCAATTCCTCATCCAACATAACACCTAAGTATTTAAGTTTTTTCCTCACAATATTCTGGTTTTCAATTTCAATACTAATATTTTCATTACTATTTGCCTTCAGTATATTACTTGTACCAAAAATTATAAATTTAGATTTTATTACATTCAGCTATAAACTGTTATCGCTTAGCCATTCATTTATTGTTGCCAAGTCTCTATTGATCCATTCGAAATCTAGAGAATTTTTTTTACATGCAAAACAATATCAATAATGTACAAGGAGAATAGCAGTGGACCTAATATGAATAAAAAATTAACATTCCTGTTTTCTATATGAGAGACCTACTAGAAATGGAAGTTAACTGATGAATGTTTTCTGAAATGTTTATGAATTGATGAATGTTTAACTGAATTTTCCGAAATCATGTGATGATTCTTCATTCGATTTTTTACTAATAATTTCATAATGAAATGTCGAAAAACTAAATTGATACGATTCTTTGTAATAATGTCTCATTTTAGGAGAAAGAAACGTTTCGGGCAAAAATCTGTCAAATTTATTATCTCTAAGTATATCAGTTTCAGAAAAGATAGAAATAGACATGTATTGCCATAAAATGTGGAAGAATATATACTCTCACTAGCGTACCCGACAGAAGTTATCAGGTTAACTCATCTTTAACTGAAAAATTTCAGTTAAAGATGTAAAACTCGATTGATGCACCACCTACCGGCTCCAATTGCGAATCAAAACTATTCTCAAATCCTTTTCAACAGACAAAAAATATTCAATAAAATCGGTCCAGCCGTTTAGGAGTTCAGTGACATACACACGTAGAGTACAATTGTATATTAAAGATATACATGAGAATGAAAAAGCTGAATGCCTTGATAAACTCGTATTTCATACCCTATCGCGATAACTGGTATAACTAAATTAGAAAAACGTTATGAGAAATGTATCAGTGTTGATAGAGATAAAGTTGAAAAATAAAACAAAACCAATTTTTAAAACATTGTTCTTCTTGGTCAGGCCGGAAACTTTTCACTCCACCCTCGTATATATATATATATATATATATATATATATATATATATATATATATATATATATATATATACGATTTTTTTATAATTTTGAAAACTTAATTTACTGCTAGAGACGTTTCCATCATTAAAATGCGAATTTTTCGACTTGAACAAGTAGCATCCTGCCTTGAATGCACATATTTTATGTTTATATGAGTAAGTGACATGGATCTTAGTGGCACATATCGAGAGTTTTTTCTCTTAATTTAGTCAAGATTCATTCAATTAGGAAAAAAGGTTCATTCTGTTCATATCACGTGTGAACGGACATGTAGAACAAACACAGCGAACACTTTTTTCACTTTCACGATCAACTACGGTAACTTTGATATTAATTAATTCATTCTCAGGCCAAATGAGTCCTCGTAAACACAGCTTTGATCGCGTAGAAGCCGTAGCCAGGCAAGACGGCTTTATGTGAAAAAACATTAAAAACCAGTCCTCTATGAGCTCCTTGCCTCTCGAATTAACATAATACGCCCAGTGTGGGAACTTAGTTGTGAATGAACTTTTGAGGCCACTTTTAATTATCAGATCTTCAATAGATTTATTCATTATATCTGCCATACACTGAGAAATAACATGTAATACGGATAAAGAGGTAGATAAGGGAATGTATTGAAGCACTCTGTTTGATCTCGATTAAAAAGTCTCTATGTACCAAAGACACAAATGTCTGTATGTATTATAAAAGTCTTTTAGGCTCTTTAAATATTTGAAACTTTAGTGTTTTAAACTCGTTTAGATTATTCTCGATATACATAAAATCTGCCAAATGACGATTCAATTGAAACGGGTGATTTTTTAAGAGTTAAGTTTTTCAGGTTGGCGGCACTGGTTGGTAATGGCATCCAAACGTCATCTGTCAAAGTGAAAAGTTTTCAGTATACCCTACCATTTTATCATGGAATGACTTACAAACGAGCAACGATTGAAAATTGTTAAAATTTATTATCAAAATTCGTGCTGTGTGAAAAATGTGTATCGTTTGTTACGACCATATTATGGTCGTCATAATCGACCTGCTAAATCAACAATTCGTGCTTTTATAACCAAATTTCGCACCAAGGTCACTTTGTTGACATCAAACCATCGTCTCGCATGCGTACAGTGCGTACTGAAGAGAATATAATAATAAGACA
This sequence comes from Henosepilachna vigintioctopunctata, assembly GCA_030704895.1. Taxonomy (NCBI): domain Eukaryota; kingdom Metazoa; phylum Arthropoda; class Insecta; order Coleoptera; family Coccinellidae; genus Henosepilachna; species Henosepilachna vigintioctopunctata. The sequence continues at coordinate 37,935 of JARQZJ010000097.1, forward strand.
TTTATTCCCAACAGATATACATCCAATTACAGAGAAAAAATTACAAAAAAATTACAATTTACAAAAAATTGCAAAATTGTACACAAATAATAGTTCAAATAATGTACAGAATATTGCAGCCGTAGCGTACAGTGTAAATGAAGATCGTGAAATGTCAATACGTCGTTGTTCTCAGCAAATGGGCATGTGTAACTCAACCAGATTCAAAATTTTACGTGTTGATTTGGGTTTGAAAGCCTATAAAATTCAACTTCTGCAAGAATTGAAGCCGAATGACACACATTGATGTCTTATGTAAAGTATTGAGTAACTAAATTTTTGCAATCTCTAGAATTAAGAACTTCGTACCTAGAAACTGTGTTATGAATGAGTATTACAGTCTTGTATATAGTCATCTAAATTATAATATTCTGCTGTGGGGCTGCTCTACAGAAATAAATAGGGGGTTCATTACACAGAAGCGAATACTTCGATTAATATTCAATATTCATCAACCATCTTGTAAACCTATCTTCATTAATAATTACATACTCACCTTACCGTGTTTATATGTTTATAGATGTTTGTTGTATGTTAAAGAAAATAAAGATAGGTTTATTAAACTGAATAGGAGTCATGAATATTCAACGAGGAACAGTGATGTGCTACTTATTCCTATGCATAAAACTGCTAAATTTGAGCCCTTTCTATAATCAGAGTATTAAAATTTCCAACCATTTACCATCGAAATTGAAAGTACTGAAAGCTCATTTGTTTAAGAGGAGGGTTAAATCTCTGCTCTTAACAAAGGCATACTATAGTGTGGCAGAGTACTTTGATAATTCGAATGTAGGCAATAATGTATGAATCAATTTTTTGTTTGAATATTTTTTAACACAAATGTTCTTCACCATATGAAATTGTCCCAAATTTTTAACATTTCTGAGGTAATTTGTTTCTTTTCTTCTCAAATAATGTTGTATATTATTGTGAATATAAATTCATTTCAATTTTGTTTATTCATTTGTTTATTATTGATATTTTTTGATCAAGGGCTGAATGGAAGATCAGACTCAAAACTGAATACAGTCCTTTTGAGAACATTCTTCTTAGTTGTAATTTTTTGGATCAATTGAAATGAATGTAACTTTACAATATAAAAAATGTTTCTCAATGAATTTATTCTATTATTATTATTGTAACGAAAGCACTTCGAATTATGCTAACCATTTTTCAACAGAAAACCATACTTTTGATACGAATTTCAAAATTTCAGTGAAATACAGAAAACTAGCCATTAGATTTTCGGGAAATAGTGGAAAAAAATCGGCATAAAAATTCTAGAAATTTGTTCAATGAACAGATAGAACTCAACAATTCTATAAACCTTTTCAGGTAATAAAAATCAAATTTCGAATGGAATATCTTATTCAAAACCCAAATTCATATAATCTCGAAAACCCTGATATCTGTACCTGTTTTTCGAATGTGTTGTTATTATTCTGTTTCTGTAACACTATCAAATTATTTAGAGAAAGTCTAAGAAATTATAATACATTGCCGCTGTTTGTTAAGTCATCTATCTCTCTGAGAATTGTCAAAATTAAATTGCAAAAAAAGTTTATTTTTTATTTAGAATTATCTTTTCATATATCTCGTTGATATTCTTCATTTAACAATGTTTTGAAGTAGCAATTTGCTGAATAAAATCAACATCAATAAGAGAAACATTGCAACAGTTTATTCGATATTCATCGCCTCGCTAAAATGAAAAGGTTTGCTTGAAGCTTTTCATGTTTGCTAAGTTCAAAGCATACAAAAACAAAAAGTCACTTGTATGTACCTTGTAAAGCTGACTAATTGAAAATATCTCTATTATATTCCACTAACAACGTCCGGTTATTTCAGTCATTTCAAATATAATTTTTTCCAAAAGGCAAGCAGGATAACTACCATTCAGTTATATAAAAATAAAATGCTGGAATAAAATACCTTCAGAAACGTATTTCCATTCAAACAATTTCAATTAATGTAACCAGAAAACTGGTTGACTGGATAATTATATTCCTGGGGTTCAGGTTTTTGTATTCGGGAAGTTTAATATAAAATTGTACTGATTTAATGGCCGCGTAATTCGCATTTTGTTCAATTACTCAAAAACGAGTAGATATGATGAAAGAAAAATAGAGAATTTTTGTTACATCAATTTGAAAAATGATATATACTGAAGTAATTTCACTTGTTTTCATTAGCTTATATGAAATGAGAATACATGTTTGAATAACACGAGAAAATTATTCAAAAAAGATAACGAGACTACAAACTGAAAGCGTTTAATTCTTTCGTATTATTGTTTGAAAATTTCATAGATAATGAACAATCGTCTCCTTGGCGAGAAAATGATTCACTTTCCCAATTCGAAGAGTTCATTCTGAAGTCACAAATAGTTACTTCTTGTGTGAGAGACTCAGTTTCATGGCTTATGCATCTCAATCTTGGCTACACCGTTCTGATGAGATCTTCAGAGGAAACCCCAACTATCGTTTCAAGTGATCTTACGTTAGCTTCTACTTTTACATATATTATGTTTATACTATCAATATAATGGAAACATCAAGACAGGAGTTTGATTTAAATTTTTATTGAATCATGTTTCACTAAGAGGTAAGAGAGAATTCAATCTCAGTTAATATAAATATTCCTAGAATTTCATCAAACTCCGCGATAAAAGACATTCTCAATCACCTTTGAAAAATATGAAGATATCAACTATAAAATTCAATTGAGGTATTTCTTAAATGATCCTTTTTTTTCAAGATCTCAAGTATTTATTTCTTTCTTCACCTCAGGGTTAAAATTGAGGATCCACTTGAATCAACGAAAATAATTTTCACAAATTTAATGACAAGATATGAAATAATATAAATACATAACAGACTATATTCCACGATATTCAAGAAATTAATTCATTTCAAAAATTTTGACGAATTTTCAATAAATCTAACTGAAATAATATATATATATATATATATATATATATATATATATATATATATATATATATATATATATATATATATATATATATATATATATATATATATATATATATATATATATATATATATATATATATATATATATATATATATATATATATATATATATATATATATATATATATATATATATATTGATGTTACCCTCTAGTCTCCAGTCTTTTAGATCACTAGAATTGGTGGGTTCGAATCCCACAGTGTTCTTTCTAGGTCTAACTTTCGCACAAAACTAGAGTGTTTCTGAAAGAATACCTCATTCATGAAAATACCTTGAAATTGCGAATTGTCAAAAAAAAAATTCGAAATTTTTCATAATTTCATTCTTAATGTGAAAAACTGTTTCTTCTTCTGAAAGGTACCAACGAAACACTTAAATTATTATAGGTATACCGAAATTAACACATTCTCATCTTCTCAAATAAATATTTCATCGTCAGGTGTTAACTGGAAATATATAAAAATAATTTTCTCTTCTTCACACACCTACTAGATTTCCATCACTGAGCAAAATTAAAAATATTCAAACTAAAAGATAATCATCTCACAGAGAGTTTCGTTAAGTAATCATAAAGTTTTCATTGGCATTCGTTTTTGAAGTTTCTTGAATCTTGCCATCAGAGGACATAAATATTCCTCCTGCTCCTCTACTTTTTCACCATCCCCTTAACAATATGCGTGTTACCGGTTAAGTTCAATAATAATTAACAACAGTCACATATGCGACAATAATGAGTGTACTCAATGTTGTAACGTTATATATGTACGTTATATTGTATGTATGTAACAATACGTTACTGAACTTCAATAGTTAAGATTCTTATTGAGGTGAAATGTATCAACCCCTCAGAGATTGAAGTATCCGGTCTGTATTGTTTCGAAGCAGTCGACAGTTGGCTAGAATATGAGGGAGATATTTTTTCGAAATTTCTTTCTTTGGTCTCCTCCAGCTTCTACCGCATGCCAACACAAATTCTATATATATATATATATATATATATATATATATATATATATATATATATATATATATATATATATATATATATATATATATATATATATATATTTGTATACGATTGTTTCAAATGAGGAGAGCGTTTGAATTTGAATTCGCAATTATTAGGACTTTTGCTTCATCTTTTTTGCCTCCCAAAAACACTTCATCCTCTATGAATGCTCTTTTTTCCGTTTATTTGTCCATTTTATTCCGGGTTGGCGATTCGATTTTTGCTCAAACTTCACATGTGCGATTTTATAGCGACACTCAGTGCGATCTTCGAGATTTTTTATATTGATCTGTTTTATATCTTCTTGGGCCTCTTTTAGCCACTCTGTTCCGCATTAACTCTCCATAATTATATCGAATAGTTTCTTCAGTATTCTGTACTGTTTCATCCTGTGGATATGTGCATTAAACTTTGCTCGTCGTTTTCTGAGTTTTTCCGTTATTTGATTTTTGCCGTTTCTATTGATGGACCGTAAATCTTTCTAAGAATTCGTGTTTCGTTCGTGTTTTTCTATTTCTCTAATTCTTGAATGATCGACAATATTAATTGTTTCAGATGGTTAGATTGCTTCTGGAAGAATCGTTGTGTTATGATACATCAATTTAGTGCCTATCGAAATGAGCTTTTTGTTATAGTACGCCGATGTTAGCTTGTAGGCCCTTTGAAGCTTGGTAATTCTCTGTTCATCAGCGATTCGGTTCAAACCGAAGGAATGTATAACTTCTCCGAGGTGTTGAAAATGGCCGACTTTTAGAATCCTACCATGTTTCGTGTTTAATTTTTTGGTTTTCTCTCCATGTATTTGGTTTTATCATAAGAAATTTGTATCCCGATTTTCTGCTCAATTTCATATATATATATATATATATATATATATATATATATATATATATATATATATATATATATATAGATATGGTTTATAAAAAAATAATTCATTTTATCATATTACAATATTCAATAAAAAGAAGTTAATTGAGATAATGGAAAGTAAAGTATATAAATAATATAATATAAAAGAAAAACGTTATACCACTCAACTAATAGTACATAAACACTAATTAAGAGTAGGTACTTTTGGTGACAAAATCCAATTGAATTGAAATGACATTTAACTGTATCGCATTTAGTCAAGATAAGCATTTTCAAAAGTATTTAGAATACTTTCAAACTGTCACAGTTTTTTAAATGTGAAGGAACTCAATTGAACTCAATAAAACCTATATTATAAGTCAATTAAACTTCATAATACCTTTATATAAAACAGAGTTTAGTCTTTGTGAAGTGTTACATTATCCTAGAATAAAGTCTGCCTTGTATCTCGTATTGTAATTATGTACATCTCAAAACTACTCTAAGTTGGTAACATATTTCTTTTCATTTTGAAAATGAACAATTGTACACTATACGAAACTCTTCGGCTAACAGATAACATATTTAAAACATTAAGCATGGAATTGGCAGGTGTATATCTATTACATTGTGATATATATCTCATAGCTCTATTTCGCATTTTTTCCAATCGACTTATTTTATATTGAGGATAATTAAACAATAAGTCGAATTATTGAGTCGATTAAGTTTTATCCCATTTCAGGGCAGGACAGAAACTTTTTTAATTTTTGTATAAATTACTGCAGTATGGATTGTCCTCCTCTCTTGTTCGCTTTGATATTTCGTGTTCCTAGACAAAATTTTCGTACCACAGAATGATTCCACCGAGAGACGCAAACGACCAACTCACTAATACAATTCCCCATTTGGTTTATGGAGTCTTCATGTCTCAATGTGACATTCACTTAGATTGATTTATTAGAGTTTTTGAGTTTTTCATTTATTGATAACATTTGTCGATATTTCGACACTTTTTGTGATTTCTTCAAGAGAAAAACAAGAATTAGAGTTTACCCACTGTTAATAACATTATTCAACAAACGTCCCTTATTCTGGTTTGAAATTCAACACCCTTAAATATGTTGAATTTCAGACCATTCAGTTCAGCAATATGTAAAGTACAAATGTCAAATATGTCAAACAAAATAAAGGGCGTTCGATGAAGAATGTTAGTTCTGTTATTATCATTGCTTAAACTCTAATTGTAAGTACTTTCATATTTTTTACATATTCAATTTGATCATTGTACTCATTACTTTGCAGCCTGTATTTCTCCTGAAGAAGACACAAAAAGTGTCGAAATATCAAGAATTTTTATGAATAAATGAGTTTTCAAACACATAAAATATGTTCATTTCAAAATCAGTGCCTGTAAATGACCTAGAATGTGAAGCTTCAAGAATAATATTTTATATTATCAATATATGCAAACTCATAAACATATTTTTAGTTTTAAACATTATCTAAACGCAAAGTTAGTTGCTTCATTGTCATAAAGTACGAAAAATAACAACGAAACTAGTTCCCATTATTTCGAAGCAGACCACAAATTATCAATTATCTATTTCATCTAGCGTGAATCACCAACGAAAAATCAGATAGCTCAAGTACCAATTGTAGCATGTAATTACCTGGAACATCTATTATTAATGTGGTAGCAGCATTGATTTAGTAATCGATGCTTAGGCCCAACCGTCAGTCTTCGATTCCAACGCCCCAAGGGATGCTAGAAGATTACCATTCCATCTGCATAGGGCTACATGCACAGAGAACACACCACTAAACTATCAATGACAACGGTGTCACTTAGTTTGTGCATATATTTACATTACATGTGGCTGTTTCTAATCTGTCTTCCAGTGAATAATTACCTATCTACAGATCAATGCATCTTAAATCTATGATGCTTCAGTTGGAATAGAAAAAGGCCTCCGGGATCGGATTGGTGATTGGAACATGTTAGTTAGCCATGAACAGATGTACTCCATAATTTCCCGTTTTGCTTTTGACGCACAAATGAAGATGTAATATGTAGTTTGAATAATTTGTTCCTGAACAAATTTGATATGTGAGATATAATTTATGCATTTTTAGATTGTATAATTTATTGTTTACAATCTTCGATGCCGAAGTAATTAGAGCTCTTTCTAGAGAAGTTTCTTCATTTCTATTTTCATACCTGTACAAACCTTTTAAATTTATCTTATTGTCGGTACAAAATTTCTAGAAGGTATAAATATCGTATCAAAGGTGTTTAATCATGAAAATGTATGGATTCGTTATACGTAATGGCAAATATTTCAATAATTCTTCAACATTGATAGGACTATTCAATACCCTAATCCGTAGCAAGTTGGAGTATGCCAGCATGATCTGGCATCTCATTTACACTTGCCATCAACGCCATCTTGAGGCTATTCAGAGAAGGTTCTTGAAATTCTTAGTGTGGAGGGAGGATAAAGTTTATCCACAGAGAGGAGTCAATCATAACGAATTATTGAGTCGACTTAGTTTTATCTCATTGCAGAGCAGGAGAGAAACTTTATCACTCAAATTCTTGTACAAATTACTGCACAATAGTATTGATTGTCCTCCTCTCTTGTCCACTTTGAAATTTTGTGTTCCTAGGCAAAATTCTCGTAATACAGAATTATTTCACCTAGAGACTCCGAGGACCAACTCCCTTATGCAATCCCCCATTTGGTTCATGGAGTCTACACTGAATAGAATTGCCAGTAATTGTGACATTCACTTTGACTCCATAGAATCTATTATCAGGAGTTATGTGAACAACGAAAATTGATTAAATGAATTGATTTAGATTGAGTTATCTGTAATATTTCATTGAATGCTATAATGTAGTTATAAGTTACTATTTTTTTTCAGATTAGATTGATCTCTTTGTTAAATCTTTGTTTAATATATAGTTAAATCTTTTTTCTAATTATTTAGTTAGTACTTAGTTATGTATTCAATATATATAATGTTATTATTTTCTGTAATTGGGTGTTATACCCATTGATATTTCATTGAATGCTATAATGTAGTTATAAGTTACTATTTTTTTTTTATTTGGATTAGATTAATCTCTTTGTTAAATCTTTTGTTTAATTATTTAGTTAAATCTTTTTTCTAAATTTTGTAGTTATTACTTAGTTATGTATTCAATATATATAATGTTATTATTTTCTGTAATTGGGTGTTATACCTGTTGAAAATAAAGAACTTATTATTATTATTATTATTATTATTATTATTATTAATCAACATTTCAAGTTTGAACATCTAATAACTTGAACTACGCTTTTCTGATGATAGCCAATTAGCTTGAAATATATGTAAACACCTGTCACAAAAACAAACATCGTGAATTGCAGGTAAATACTGTGAATTTCTTCATTTCTATTTTCATACCTGTATAAACCTTGTCTAAATTTATCTTATTGTCGGTACAAAATTTCTAGAGGATATTAATATCATATCACAGGTAGACATTGATCCAGTCTTCAAAATAGAGTCGAATAGAACTCCAATCAAAGATACTCAATTTAAACCACAAAGATGTCGATTCCTCACGTGGAATTTTGTATTTTGATTTGTTATGTTTTATTCAATCAACGTCCAAGTTTAAACATCTAATGACTTTAACTACGCTTTTCTGATGATAGCCAATCAGCTTGAAACATATGTAAACGGCTGTCACAAAAACAAACAACGAAAATTGCAGGTATTTACCATACATTTCTTCATTTCTATTTTCATACCTGTACAAAACTTTTAAATTTATCTTATTGTCGGTAAAAAAATTCTAGAAGGTATAAATATCGTATCACAGGTAGACATTGATCCAGTCTTCAAAACAAAGTCGAAAAGAACTCCAATCAAAGATAATCAATTCAAACCACAAAGATTCTTCACGTGGAATTTTGTGTTTTGTTTTGTTCTGTGTTTTTCGATCAACATCCAAGTTTGAACATCTAATAACTTGAACTACGCCGTTCTGATGATAGCCAATTAGCTTGAAACATATGTAAACGGCTGTCACAAAAACGAACAACGTAAATTGCAGGCATATATCGTAAATTTCTTCTTTTATAATTAGAGCTTTTTCAACAGCTAAACTTATCCAGTGATGAGCGTTTCAGGATGAAATATGATTGAAAGCCAATAAAAAATTGTATGTGTTCAAAGTGTTGTTGTATGGAAAATTCGAAGGCAATACAAATGAAGATTTTTCATTGAACACATCTGTGTCATATTTCAATGTATAGTATATTAAGCATCATGATGTGTAGGTAATGACATAACAGGTAATGAAGATTGTACAATAATGAAATACGTAATATAATACAAACGCGATCGAATTTTTTGATTTATTTACAAATACCAAATATATTCCACGTTCTCATATAAAGAGTTCATTTTATGAGTTGTTCCTTGTTGAAAAATCATCATTTCACATCAAATCTCAACAAGAGAAGATTCGTTTTCAGTAAATTGCAGAACACATATTCCCTGAAGGTAGATCTGCATTGTGAAACAGTTTCATTTGCACACTGCGCAACTCAATTTGAGAAATTTTGTTTTTCAAATTAGTTGTGTGATATCTCCATTAATGTTTTGTCGAGTGGCATTCGGATCTATTTTTTTTTCTCTCGTAGGCTTCCTTAATGAAACCTTATTATGACCTTGACATAATTAATCATTAGCCAACAAAAAGCTTCAAGAAAATTATCTTTCAACAAAGTAAATTTGTTTACAATACGAATTGAAATTCATATAGTAATGATTGTAACCTCCAGCTCAACCTAGAAAGAAAGGCAACGCAGAGAAAAAGTGTACAAAACTGCAATAGGATAACACACAAGCATACAATACTCAAAGGGGCGATTTTTCTTCTTCTTACACAATCTATAAATACAAATAAAGATGTTCTGAGCAGATGAATTGTTTGGCCAACTCAAATAGTAATGCGATTATTATTTTATAGAATATTTAATATCCAGACCTAAAAGTAGCTTATGCAATATTTTCCTGATATATTTGTCATCTGATTTTGAAATTCTTCAAAAGCATTTACCGACTGAAATAATAGGTTAGATGGGCAAAATTTTGCAAATTCTTCTATAAGAGCTTGATATATCAAAGTACATTCTAATTTGTGAGAAGTTTGTATCCAGTCAACTGATCGATGAATTAAAAGAAACAATATTGGGATTAATTGGTTGAATCACGTAGAATTTCAATGTTTGAAGGACGCATTTGCAATTATATATTCACTGAAGACGAGATTTAGTCATCAATCAAGAAATATCAGTTGTTTTAGTGTTCAATCTTTTTTATCATGATGAAATGGAAGATAGTTTGTTATGAAAATGGCTCTTCGTCTCATTGCAATATATTTCGATGCAGTTTATAAGTGTCAATTTTGACTGTTAAAGCTCTAAGGAACATCCAAACTAATTTTGCTACCAGAGAAAGAACCAGATTCTACATTCGGAAACCACTGTTTCAATAACAAGGAAAGGATTTTCGAAATGAATAGTTAGAAGAAATCTGGTTCACCATTTAACGAGCAATTGGAAGTTAACAATTCCTTCCTACTAAACCTTGAGTTAAGTAGGAGTATATAATTGAATCTAATTCATCAGTGTAGTTTTCATCCACCTATCGCAAGTATTGTGTACCGAAATATTATTGCAGTGAACAATGTATGGAATATCCTTGATATTTTCAAAAATTTGTTCAATTTATTGATGAGTTGACACGGAATTGCAACACGTATCTACTTCCACAATCAACTATATTGTTTTATAACTGCTCTAATGAATGCCTCATGGCTGTGCTATTCAAATTTTGCTCTATGCCATGTTTTGAAAATACTACAATGGAAAACATATATAAAGACTGTTTCTTTTTAGAGGTATAGAACTTTAAATTGCAATTAAACAACGATGGATCATTCGATTAACAAGAATTTTTTTTCATTCGAAAGATAATCTTATGGCATTATATTTTAAATATGACTTCTGGCATATGACCGCCACGACTGGCTCGGAATTAGTCCATTCTGGTCGTCCAATTTTCGATGACTTCTTCCAACATTTGTGGCGGTATATCGGCAATAACACGGCGAATATTGTCTTCCAAATGGTCAAGCGTTTGTGGATGATCCACATAGACCAACGACTTTACAAAGCCCCACAGAAAGTAGTCTAGCGGTGTTAAATCACAAGATCTCGGTAGCCATTTCACAGGTCCAGAACGTGAAATTAGGCGGTCCTTAAACGTGTCTTTCAATAAGTCGATTCTGGCACGAGCTATGTGACAAGTTGCGACATCTTTTTGAAACCACAGCTCCTGGACATCATGATTGTTCAATTCAGAAATGAAAACGTTAGTACTCATGGCTCTATACCGATCACCATTGACTGTAACGTTCTCACCATCATCGTTTTTGAAGAAGTACGGACCAATGATTCCACCAGCCCATAAAGCGCAGTCAGTTTTTCTGAATGTAACAGTGTTTTGACATGAAATTGAGGATTATCTTCACTCCAAATGCGGCAGTTTTGTTTGTTGACGTAGCCATTCAACCAGAAGTGCGCTTCATCGCAAAACAAAATTCGCTCATGAAAATCGGGAACAACGGCAATCTCGTTTTGGGCTCATTCCACGAATCTACGTCTTGCTTGATGATCCTTTGGCTTCAATTCTTGCACGAGTTGGATTTTGTAAGCACGCAAACCAAGTGGATGGACACAGATCCAATTCCTGTGCTCCATGGCGGATGGACACATTCGGGTCTTCCTCAATGCTACGCTCTACAGTAGCAAAATCTTTTTCTGTACGCACCGTACGGTGTCTCTGGGGATGCGAGTTATCAGTAAGAGTATACGTGATGCGAAAACATTCCATGGTTAATCGAATTAACTGCTCTGATGTACGATTTGTCGATGATAAATTGGACGTAGTGCGCGATACGTATTCCGCACAGAACCATTATTTTCGAAATAAAATTGCACTATTTGCAAGCGTTGTTCAGGCGTGAGTCTATTCGTGATGAATTGCCAAACCAAACTGAGAATAAATCACTTCTCAGCTGTTAAATCGGTCGCCATCTTCAACAGTAATGCCAACTTAAAGTTCCATACCCTAAAAAAACACGTTTTATGATATGGAAATAGTTATAGGTTCCTGGATTTTCTTGCGTTGCATAGAAAACAAACTGGAAGAGTTGCTGTTTAATTAATTGAGCAACAACACCCCCAAGAATTCTCAAGAACTCTCAACAAGAATTAATACTTTGAGAGATCCGTTGAAATAATAGTTCGTTGATTGTACACTCTATTTTTGCAATTATAATCGAACCTCTGTGTTGAACTACTTGCGAAAATATGTCACTTAATCGTGCTCAAAAAAGGACGAATCCTTCCACCAACAGTATTTCTTGTGGGGTCCTGTGTATCAGTTGACCTCTTTATGATGATGTTTGATTAATTTTGGGAAAATCAGATAATAACTTTCCATTCTTGGAACAATTGACGATTTTTCAACATACAGTGTCATTCATCTATAAATTAATGGATTTTTCAGCAGTGAGTATTCCATTCAAAAAGAGAGCCAATAAAAATGCTGCATCCCTATTAAAAGTTACATACATAAAATTTTCGGTTATAAGCACTCATATTTACATAGTACGCTAACGTTTCGAATGAAAATGGGATTAAAATTCCCATAACGTAAAACAGTATTTGCTAAATCTGGATGAGCTCGCCGCTTCATATTTCAATAACCTTCGCATCGCATATTCGCAAATTCGCCGAAATCCATTATAGTTGTTAGACCATCCATGAAATCCCTGCCTGCGAACAGTAGCGAAGCAACAAACGTGATTTCACCGATTGACGTACTTCCAATAATCCTTATTTCGTCTAATTCCGTCCTAATATCGAAATGATGATCGAGAGTGCGTTCAGACGTAACGTAATGCACGTTCGTAAACACCGCTCGTGTGTTAGGCCGGAGCTTATACTCTGAGGAGCAGAGTTGCCAACTCACGAGAACTTCTAGAAATCAGCCAGCGACTTCTAGACCTGATCTGTAGTAAAGGGTGTTTTTTTAGAGGTATAGACCGTCAAATTGCAATAAAACAACATTCGATTGAAAACTTTTTTTTTATTCGAAAGATAATCTTGTGGCATCACATTTTCAATATGATTTCTGGTAAATTACCGCCACGGCTGGCTCGGATGTGGTATAATCTGGACGTCCAATTTTCGATGACTTTTTCCAACATTTGTGGCCGTATATCGGCCATAACACGGCGAATATTGTCTTCCAAATGGTCGAGCGTTTTTGGCTTATCCGCATAGACCAATGACTTTACATAGCCCCACAGAGAGTAGTCTAGCGGTGTTAAATCACAAGATCTTGGAGGACAATTTACCGGTCCAAAACGTGAAATTAGGCGGTCAACAAACGTGTCTTCCAATAAATCGATTGTGGCCCGAGCTGTGTGACATTTTGGACGTCTTGTTGAAACCACAGCTTCTGGACATCAAGGTTGTTCAATTCAGGAATGAAAGAGTTAGTAATCATGGCTCTCTATCGATCACCATTGACTGTAACTTTCTGGCCACCATCGTTTTTGAAGGAGTACGGACCAATGATTCCACCAGCCCATAAAGCGCACCACTCAGTCAGTTTTTCTGGATATAACAGTGTTTTGACAACCAGAAGTGCGCTTCATCGCTAAACAGAATTCGCTCATGAAAATCGAGCGAATTCTGTTGATGGGAAGTGGATGGAAACAGATCCAATTCCTGTGCTCGATGGCGGATGGACTCATTCGTGTCTTTCTCAATGCTACGCTCTACAGTAGCAATAGCTTCTTCTGTACGCACCGTACGGCGTATCTGGGGATGCGAGTTATCAATAAGAGTAAACGTGGTGCGAAAACGTTCCATGGTTAATCGAATTAACTGCTCTGATGGACGATTTTGTCGACGATAAAATGGACGTATTGCGCGATACGTATTCCGCTCAGAACCATTATTTTCGCATTAAAATTGCACTATTTGCAAGCGTTGTTCAGGCTTGAGTCTATTCATGATACATGGCCGAACCAAACTGAGAATAAATCATTTCTCATCTGTCAAATCGGTCGCCATCTTCAACAGTGATGCAAACTTCAAATTCTATACCTCAAAAAAAACACTAGTTACAAGGGTGAAGAATTAGTTTTATTGAGGGTCTGTTTTTCAAGAAAACATGACCGTTGCAGAACGGAAAATGAAAACTGTAGGGAAAAGTGAAGGAATAATGATTATAATTTGCTCCGCATGGTGTATCCTGCAAATATGGAGTCAGTTATCAGATATGCTATCATTGCTTGGGGCAGTGGTAGTGATCTGATGGAATACTGAGACTACAAAAGAGAGCGATTATAATAATTCTCTTCATGTTACCCAGAGAAACATACAGAGGTACATTTAGGTTACTGAATATTCTTACAGTCGTTGCTTTGTATGTTTTTGTGGTGGTGGTATTTCTGCGCGAAAATCCGCATATTGCCAATGCATACCAGCGCAAAAGCAGATAAACTATCCGGAGACTACATTATAACTTACCAAAGCAATATCTTAGCCTTCACGAAAAAAGTCCATTGTATTCTTCTATACTTTTTTACAACAAATTGCCAGAAAAGGTAGAGAATATGAATCCAATCGCATTCAAAAAGGACTTGAAGCGACAATTAATTGAAATTGAACCCTACACAATAGATTAATATCTAAATTACAGATGATTCAATATTATTTTTATCTATCAATTACACAGGCCAACAAAATGAAAAAAATCAGGTGCCAGAAATCCAACATCTGATTTTAGATGTTTTTAATGTGCCGATTCCAAAAATGCCACCAGATTTTTTCTATCAACTCTAGTTTTTGAGATACACGTTACAGGTTAAATGATATATTTTTTTCTGATAAAGGACAACAAATAAAGAGATAAATATGTACTTAATCGTCAAAATAGAAATTTCCCAGAATGTAATTAGCCAAATGGATACCTGGAATTGTCCCTGACCCAATGTTCCTATACTAGGAACTATTCAATACAATGCTCTTAATTACTTTTATACCTGTAATTGCCTATGACTCGATCCTTCTATACCTGCTTGGCTGTACTTGATTTAGTATATTACTGAGTTTTCCCAAGTAAATGAGAGGTAATAATAAAAACTTGTCTAAAAATCACTGACTGAACAATTATTTATTCGACTAGTTTCGCCTTTTACAGCATTATCAAGAATGAATACATATTACAAAGACAACCTATAAATATTTTGCAAACCTGTTCGGACCACCTAGAATAGAGGTGGGGGTTTCCAAATTAACAGAGATTTAACAGCGGGGAATGGTTTAGGTCTAACTGGTCATTAAGAAGATCGTACTTATCGGATTTTTGAAGTTTATTTATTTCCATGGCTTCCAGGTAGTTCATTTTAATCCCTTTTTCACAGTAATGAAGTATCTTAGGTTTAAAACAACTTGAGATCTTATGTCCTGTCGACTCTAGATGTTCCCGAAAAGTAGATTGTCCGTTTTTTACGTGTTCTTTTAGCCTAGTTTCAAAACATCTTCCGGTCTGGCCAACATATGACGACTTACATTCTTCACAGTCTAACCTATAAATTCCAGACTTCTTCATTGGCTCGGATTCGGACAATTTGTTATTGAAGATCATTCTATCCAATCTACTGTGACTTGAAAATGCTATATTTAAATTATTATTTTTGAAGAACATAAAATGCTATACTTAAATAATAATTTAAATATAGCATTTTCAAGTCACAGTAGATTGGATAGAATGATCTTCAATAACAAATTGTCCGAATCCGAGCCAATGAAGAAGTCTGGAATTTATAGGTTAGACTGTGAAGAATGTAAGTCGTCATATGTTGGCCAGACCGGAAGATGTTTTGAAACTAGGCTAAAAGAACACGTAAAAAACGGACAATCTACTTTTCGGGAACATCTAGAGTCGACAGGACATAAGATCTCAAGTTGTTTTAAACCTAAGATACTTCATTACTGTGAAAAAGGGATTAAAATGAACTACCTGGAAGCCATGGAAATAAATAAACTTCAAAAATCCGATAAGTACGATCTTCTTAATGACCAGTTAGACCTAAACCATTCCCTGCTGTTAAATCTCTGTTAATTTGGAAACCCCCACCTCTATTCTAGGTGGTCCGAACAGGTTTGCAAAATATTTATAGGTTGTCTTTGTAATATGTATTCATTCTTGATAATGCTGTAAAAGGCGAAACTAGTCGAATAAATAATTGTTCAGTCAGTGATTTTTAGACAAGTTTTTATTATTACCTCTCATTTAAATATGAACTATCACAGAGTAAATTCATCGTCCATTGAATTTATTCCCAAGTAAAGTTGTGCTATCATTTTGTGTAAATTTTGGTCGTTTTGTAGTATCAAGACACTAAACTGAAACAATGACATCCACAAGCAGACGTACCTGTGTAAATCATCCCGATGTTTTTTGTTATGTGTGTGGTGAATACACTTTGAAAGAGAGCAGAAAAACGATTTCTGACTTTGTGAAAAGAGATCATCTTGCCTAATTTGGCGTTCATTTAGGAGATCAAGATAAATCTTGGGCCCCACATTTCATATGTAAAACATGTGTTGAATATTTGCGACAGTGGACAACTGGAAAGAGGAAGTGCCTAAAGTTTGGTGTACCAATGGTTTGGAGATAACCGCGGAACCATCATGACGACTGTTATTTTTGTCTCGTTAATATTAAAGGCATAAATAGAAACAATAGACACAAATGAACATATCCTGATCTAGATTCTGCAAGATGGCCTGTAGTGCATTCGGAAGAAATACCCGTTCCATCATTCAGCAGTCTACCTGAACTGACAGAAGATGATACAGAAACATCAACGTCTGACGAAGTTAAAAGAATTCAATCAGAAAACGACAGCGATTTTGAAGCAAATTCAGCAACTCCGCAGTGTTTCAATCAAGAAGAACTAAACGATCTTATAAGAGACCTGAATCTCTCAAAGGAATCCGCTGAATTACTTGCATCCAGATTAAAAGAAAAAAATCTACTTTGTCGAGGTACTAATATTACATTTTATCGTAAAAGAGATAAGGATAAGGTGATTAGTGACTAAT
Organism: Henosepilachna vigintioctopunctata; assembly: GCA_030704895.1. Taxonomy (NCBI): domain Eukaryota; kingdom Metazoa; phylum Arthropoda; class Insecta; order Coleoptera; family Coccinellidae; genus Henosepilachna; species Henosepilachna vigintioctopunctata. The sequence continues at coordinate 55,089 of JARQZJ010000097.1, forward strand.
GTAATTATGTAAATTAAGTTTATGCAATAAATACTTAAATCCATGTGTCTTTGTTTTTTTTAACTGTCAATAGTAATATTATATATTATAACAGTTATAACGTAAATTATATACAAAATTTTTTAGAAAATCTCAAAAACTAGATCTGATAGACAAAATCTGAGAACTTTTTCACATTCTGCATCCAAAAATTACTCAGGAACAGTTGAAAAATCGCAGGCACCAAAATGTGTGTTGGCCTGTGTTATGTATTGCTGTACTGTTTCCTTGTTGAATTTGTTTCTTTACTTTTGTAGCATTGTACTCGACACTCTATCTGTCTATTTATCTATGAATATATATGTAGTGAATCAGTTACATTTCACCAATTATTTCCCGATAACAAAATACATTACTTAAGCATTCGGTATTCGGCCGAATATAGTAAAAACAGACGAATAGGCAGAATGTCGAATTGTAATCCACTATTTGTTCCAAGCCTAGTTTTTTGCAATATTAGTGAAGAAAGTGACATTTTTGACTGTTCTATCCGTCAGAATTTTGCAGTAAAGTGTAAAGGCTATTGACAAATTTTAGAGATGCTCATCTGCGAGTCTTGTTCAGAATTTATTCTCAATAAATGAATGACGCAAACAGAGTGAGAAGTTTGAATACTATTCTTTTCCATTACGATTGATTGATTCTTTCGAGCATAATTCCGTGAAAATCAGCATAGCCATTTTGGTACACTGAATTTAAATACCGTTTGAAGCATTCAGAATGATATTCGATGAGAACTGTAGTCCGAAAAGATTATTAAGTATGGTTAATATCTTCATTCCTCTTCATCACCAAATATTCCAAAAATCTCGTAATGAATTCTCATCTCGTTCCTTGTCTATCTCGTTCGATTTCCCCAGAAGATTGCTTAATATTCCCGCCTGATCTATCATCATTCCTCCGTACCTTAAATCGGTCGAACTGTCGTCTATGATAATTAATATTATCAAATCGTAATTCAATCTTCGAAAGCCAATCGTCCTGGAGCTCGCTCGCACAATCGATGGGCTCTGTGATTACCGGAATTGTCTCTGGCTTCGTCGACGTCCCAATTCAAGACCATTCTCTTGTTACCGCCAGATCGGTTGGGACTTCATTACTCGACCCAGTCAAGCAGACATCCTTCTTCCGACGGTCGCCAAAGACGGTCTCGCAGATGGGCTCAAGACCTAAAAAGGTGCCAGTGAACGGTGCAAAGCACGTAGAAGATAGCAAATAAAACTGGATTTTCACAAGTAAATTGCCATTAATGAGCAGAGTAACTAGTCGACATTGGAACTATATATAAACATATATTTTCAACAGGTAGCTACCCAATTATATGAAAATACATAATGAATAATGAAATACAAAATTTGGAGAATGAAATATCAATAATAACATAGACATACAAGTTTAAAAAATAATAATAATGAGAAACATTATCCAATATGATAATCTATAATATCAATATCTGAATATTCGATTATTTATTATCGAATTATGCTTACAGAATAATTCTGTAAGCATCTGAAGAAGTCGTTTGTAACAACGAAACGCACCATGCTATGTAGTCAATTAAGTGTAACTCATAAGTTCAAGTGTTTGAATTTAAGTTTATATTCAGTTATTCGTATTGATGATAATTTGTTTTTGATAATATTAATAATATGAGTAGCTATTTATTATAAGAATTTATATTTCTATACAAGATAATAATGGGTGATTTTCAAAGCGTAGTTTTTCTTGAATCGAATAAAACACCCAATTTGCATCATATATTCAAAATATTCATTGAAATTGATAACTTGGCCTTTGCTATCTACATTTTAAAGATAACTCAATGTAAATATTGTCAGCGACTCCGTATCAAATGGTCCATTCGGAAGGTCGAATTTTGCGTCACTTTTTCGAGTATATATCCAACGAATTACGCGTGTTATGTTATCCTGTAAAGCTTCCTTCGTGTTCGGCTTGTCCACATACACTAAGGACTTGACGGTAATGTTTCTTCCACAGTCGTCTTTGAAGAAAAATGGACCGATGATGCCACCAGCCCATAAACCAAACCAAACTGTCGCTTTTTGTTCTTTCGCAATGCATTGGTAATTCTTGTGTGGCATGTGCCTGTTTATTACCCCAGATGCGACAGTTTTGTTTATTCACATAATCCGTTAAGCCAGAAATGAGCCTCATTGCTGAACACAATTTTTAAATAAAACAGCGGATTTTCATTAAGCTGTTCTAAGGCCCACTCACCAAAAATGAGACGTTGTGGTAGGTCATTCAGCTTCAATTCTTGCAGAAGTTTAATTTAATAGGCTTTCAAACCCAAATCATCACGTAAATTTTCCATGTGGCTGAGTAACACATGTCCAAATGCTGAGAACGGCGACGAATTGACATTTCACGATCCTCATTAACACTGTACGCTACGGCCGCAATATTCTTTTCAGTACGCACTGTACGCATGCGAGGCAATAGTTTAATGTCCAACATAGTAAACTTGGTGCGAAATTTGGTGAAAACAGCACGAATTGTTGATTCACCAGGTTGATTATGACGACCATAATATGGTCGTAACAAACGATACACATTTTTCACAGAGCACAAATTTTGATAGTGAATTTCAACAATTTGCAATCGTTGCTCGTTTGTAAGTCCTTTCACGATGAAATGGCAGAGTATACTGAAAACTTTCCATTTTGACAGGTGACGTTCGGATGCCATTACCAACCAGTGCCGCCAACCTGAAAAACTTAAGTCTCAAAAAATCACATGTTAATTATATTGAATTTTGATAATCATGATCTATTTCGGGTTTATCAACATAATCAACCAAAATAGTAAGATTTCAAAATAACTCTTCAACATATCCTAAGCAAGAAGTTACTTTTTGGAATAATTAGAATCGGCAATTGATCTATCTTCTCATAATACTCAATTCTGTGAAAATATATTTTTCATTAATTGAAGTACGAAGTAATTCAAAATTACTAGATATTAGCACTAACGTCTTGAAATAATTGAGTATTTAGAATAAGTAATTGCGCAAGTATTTTGAATTATACCAACCAGTGTTTTATTTAATATTTTATTACCGTAAACAAGTTTAAATGTACCATAAATTGATTTTGTTTTATAATCTGTATTATGGTGAGGTGAGTATTCATTAGTGAAAACACATGTGTTACTCGATTTTATTATCTATAAAGAGGCATCTTTCTGCACGAGGCGCTACATATTTTTCCAAAGAAGACCATAAAATTTCGTATTCTTACTTTCAAATTTCATTTCGTCGAAGAGAACTGAAATCTATGCTAATGCGCAATATCTTTTATATACAACGAAATAAAAATGAATATAGTGAAGCAAATTTGAAATAATGAATAATAAATGTCTGAATAAAGTTCTTGTCAAAGTGAATGTAATAAAATCAGTACGGAATTATGAAAATTCAGAAAATTTACTCATATATTTTATACAGTCAGTCGCTTTATATTGCATCATTTTGCAGGATGTATAACATTCTTCTACACATTGTTGCGATTTCAAAAGATGGAGTTGAAAGTTCCTCATAGACGTGCTTAAATTCACTCCTTTGCTTGAACATCTCTTCATCTAGAAACTCTTGTAGAATTTGAAAGAAGTTAGTCGTTGATCCATCAACTTTTCAAAGTAGTCTACAAAGGAACGGCAGCAAAGCATTCATGTCGTTACTAACAGCGTCATAGTGCTAAACATTCAAACGTATAATGCTTATTTCTTCAATTCTACGTATTTGATGTTCTATATTCAATTCTACGTAATAAGAACGAGAGAATTTGATAGGATTTGCCTATCAAAGAAGAGAGTCTGAATTTTTCAGACCGATTACGTCTTTAGCCTTTTAGGAATCGACAGAAATAATTTCGAAGCGAAAAATTCAAACGAGTTTTAAGGGAAAATATATTCCGTCACCCACATAGTGCGCTGTGAGCTGTGCCACGGTTACCCTTAATACAGACCATGAAGAGCGTAGTCCCTCGGTGTTGCCAAATTGTGCTTAGTGGTATACCATCCTAGTCGGTTGTTCCAAAACTTCCAAGCATTATTTCAACTCTTTTTGTATATTGCGAAAAAACAAGAAATATTATTAGTATTGATAACATATAGAATATTATATTGGGTATTGGAGGCACGCATTTCTGTAACAGAAAAATGTAAAACATTTATTATTGCAAGAAAACAACGATGCTTTGGTATGAAGCCCAACTACGTAAAAAATACTTCTATTAGTTAGTCGAATTTATTACATGAAAAGTTGCCTAACCAAATTTATTGAATTTTTGAGAGAATAGAAACCTTGAAACGCTATAGGAATTACTCAAATTGAATTATTTACCTAAGTGTAAATAAATATTATATTTCTGATTAGCGCAAACAACAAACTACTTTATGAAAGTATTGAGCTTTCTTGGTGAAATGAGACATTTTTAAATGCAAAGAAAATCCAAGGCACAAACAACTGAATATTTTGTTGGAGCCCAATCATCTCGTGGTATACATTTCATCCATTTACTATTTAAAAATTCATTTTTAGGGAAACTGAAAATCGATACTAGTTGGCCGCCCGCCCGCAGGGTGCTGTTTTAATTTGTTCACAACCAGGAATGCAACAAGTTTTCGTCATTTTAAGAAAATATACTTATTAGAAACTCACCTATTCCAAGCTTGAAACTTATTGAACCCTCTACGGAATACCTATCCTCTACACTATATTTCACAAAAAAATTATTTGTAAGTAATCCGTACTCAAAACACAACACAAATTCGATTCGATTAAATCGGTACACACAAAACACTTCGTTTTTATATTTTGATGTTATGTTTTCCACAAACTATCAACACTAGCACCTAAATAACATTATAGAAAATTGACGATTAGAGGATTAGAACTGAAATCGTAAAATATTCAACTTCAAACTACGAAAGTCTTAAACAACACAACATTGATTTCGTTTCACTGAAATTTGTAAGCAAACTAAAAACATTGTTTTTTATAGTTTGATGTTGAGATTTCAGAAAATTATCAACATCAGCACTTGTGTTACACTGTACACAATTGAAAAATATAGAATTTATACCAAAATCTCAAATTAATTCACTTCAAACTGCAAAAGTTTTGGGAAGCGTCCTACTTGCATTAGTATACCAGCTCAACTAATGGCGGGATTGTTGAACAACACTCTATTCTATGACAGATATTCATTTCATGGCCTGTATTAAAGGTGGCCGTGGCTGTGCGCTTAGCCCCTTTTTGATTGGGTGTTATCCCTTGCGTTCGCGTCACCAACATGCTTATCATTGACGTCATTGACGCAATGAAACGTAAACAGCTATACTTGATGAATGCACTCAAATATTTTGACTCCTTATTTCAGTTTCCATAAGCCTATTGAATATTTTTAAGAGCACAATGAAATAATTGAAAGTACAAAAAGTCTGAGTATTGTTGAAATTAATGATGACAATGATGCTGAAAAATGAACTGAAAACTGAAAAAATTATATTGAAAATCAAGTTTTATGACATTCATGTAAATGAAAATACTTTACAGAAATAATATTATTGTTTATCATTTGTTACTTCAATTAAATTGTACGTGTATTTTGTCATGATCTTTTAAAGCCAGTGATTTATTTCAATATGTAATAGAAAACCGTATACACATGGATATAATTGTTGTTTAGAGTGCCAATTAATGGAAAGACTGGATTGATGTTGATAATTGCGATTCAAACACTATGAAATTTCAAATTTCAATACTGATACTTCTAGGTTTTCACTCCTATTTCACTCTTCTTATTTCTGCCTTTTTCTGCAATCTTTTCACGGCAAAGGTTTTCCTTTCTATACTCGCTCAAATATGGGATCGCTCCTAATAACTATGTCAAAATACACAATATCCTAAATCATCTTTGAAATATTGAATTCTGATTATTTTCCAATGAAATCACCACTCGTCCCATATAGAATGTCAACTATAATCTAGAAATTTTCAGAAATGAAATGTTTTTATGTGAAACGGAGTGAGAAACGAAAAAGCACATCAGTAAACATACGATTTTCACTTTCACTGAAACACCATTGAAAAATAATCATTTCAATGATAGTATGATAGAATGATAGCACAATATCTTCATAAAATTTTGGTTTACTTATAGATGTGAAATATGAATTAATCTCAGTTTTGATTCTTCGCTTTGTTTCTATTTCAATTACCATAAAAGTAAGTATAGATTTTGATGATATAAATTTCAATTTATTGATAAAAGTTGTATTTAGTGTCTGTATTGAACTGTTGCATTATGATTCATTTTGAAACATAATGCAACATTGATATAAGCCTTTTGCTCAAAATCGAAAAGGACGAGAGCATGATCTGGCATCTTATTCACACTTGCCATCAACGCCATATTGAGGACATTCAGAGAAGGTTCTTGTAATTCTTAGTTTGGAGAGGAGTCAATCATAACTAATTATTGAGTCGATTCAGTTTCATCCCGTTGCAAAGCAGGGGAGAAACTTTATCACCCAAATTTTTGTACAAATTACTGCACGACACTATTGATTTTTCTCCTTTTTTGTCCCCTTTGAAATTTCGAGTTCCTAGGCAAAATTCCTGACTATAGAACCATTCTACCTAGAGACTCCAAGGACCAACTCGCTAATACAATCTCACATTTGGTTTATGGAGTCCACATTCAACAGAGCTGCCAATAATTGTGACATTCACTTTGACTCCTTAGAAATTATTATTAGGAGTTATGTGAACAAAGGAAATTGACTAAAATGAATTGACCCAGATTGAGTTCTTTGTAATATTTCATTTGATGCTATTATTTAGTTATTCGTTACATTTCTACTTTTTTTTAGGTAAGATTGAGCTCTTTGTTATATCTTTTCCAATTAGATTATTCAGTTATTATTCAACATTATATTATTATACTCTGTAATTCAGTATCATTCCTGTTGACAATAAAAAACTTATTATTATTATCATCAAAGACATGGATTTATTATTGTCAATACTTGAAATTCTTTCAGCTCGTTGAACAATTTTCATAGTAAAAGCGAAATTTCTGTTATATAGAAATTTCAATATTGAGGAATATATTCTCTCCATAAAGTCAGCTTTTTGAATAGTTTCTGGTAGATCCATTACGCTTAGCCACTTTCTCTAGTGAATGCAATAAAAAAGCACCTACATGCGCCTGTAAAAGTGAAAATCAAATCATAAACTCTTCTCATTTAGACCAGCTGTGCAATCTGCGAAACTTATAACGTAATAAGTTGAAAGAATACCATAAACTTTCTAGGACTTATATGGATAAGTCGATTAAAACTTCCACTTCGTGAAATAAGGACCAAATTGAAGTTTCAGTATTCCTAATGTCGATACTTTTGGACATCTCCCTGATTTTTTTGATCCTGAAAAGTATATTTGTTAATGAGCACGGCAGTTTCTGAAAAAAATTCAACTCCTATGCCAAGTTAGTTAACTTTAACATCAAAAGACATTCAGTTTCCAATATGACTGTAAATAATATATATATATATATATATATATATATATATATATATATATATATATATATATATATATATATATATATATATATGATATTGGTTGGATATTTCAGGTTGATAAATTATACTAATTCAATTTGAAAATCGTTTATACATTTCGAATAATGTGAATAACCAGCTAATAAAACTAGTTTAATATATATATATATATATATATATATATATATATATATATATATATATATATATATATATATATATATATATATATATATATATATTTATATATATTTATAATGAATTTCTAAGGGTTTATTGACTCAGTATTTGCAGTGGTACTTTTTTCTCTTTAACAAGCTTTCTCAATCTATTTTATTGCTTCTTCAGGATACCTACCACTGAAAAGAGTACCACTGCAAATACTGAGTCAATAAACCCTTAGAAATTCATTATATATGAAATTGGAAGTATACTTCAACTTGCTTTCGATAATTTCTTACGAATTATTCAAAATAATATAAATATAATAGTAGAGTTGGCTACGTGAAACATGAACAATATGATGTCTCCATTATCCTTTGAGGGATGGAAGAGAATATTGTAATTGGTGCCTACATTCATTGGAAACTCAAGAGAGTTACTGTTTCGTGCTACAGAGCACTCTTCAGTATCGTCTCGTCCAACAAACGACAGACAACGACTTCAATTCTTTGAAAATCTTTCATGAATCAGAAGACAGAAATATATTGTAAGGTCGTATCATAAATAATGCATAGATAACTGGACATCTCGAATCCTAGGAATAAATAACAAAAACATTAATACATTGAAATTATAAGTTTCATACATCCTCATCAATTACCACACTATATTTTACAGCTCTAGCTTATGAACAATTTCATTTAATTTTATGAACTAATGCCATCTAGGTTGCAATAAAAGCAGTGCTCGGATTAACTTATCTAGAGGTTGACATCAATTGGCTACTAAAAAAAAAGAATACATGAAAATGAATAGTTATCGTGCTCTTACCAACGCACTTGAAAATAGTCAATATTTGGAGTATACTTTACTTTTATTTCGATAATTTTCTCAATATTTTTCTATAATACTCTCTCGAGTCATTCGTGTAAAATTATGGAACGAAAGTTATAGTATATACTCTTATATATATATATATATATATATATATATATATATATATATATATATATATATATATATATATATATATATATATATATATATATATATATATATAGTAAATACTGAGACTCTTAATCGAAATATCGAAATATTTCATATAAAATTCTCAGGAGCTCTCTACACAATTGTTGTCAACGAGAACGAACCCATCACTTTCAAGAGTAAATATTAAGAGAATATTCACTCTTGAAAGTGATGGGTTCGTTCTTGTTGACAACAATTGTGTAGACAGCTCCCTGAGAATTTTATTTGAAATATTTCGATATTTCGATTAAGAGTCTCAGTATTTACTAGTATTGAATGACTTGTGAATCTTGAAATTATATATATATATATATATATATATATATATATATATATATATATATATATATATATGTATATATTCAGAAAGGTTTCCGAAGTCTCAACCTGCCTACTCTTCGGAGTTGACTCCGAAAAGTAGGCAGGTTGAGACTTCGGAGTTAACTATTAGAAACGATTTGGCTCGTGGAGTAGGCAGATTGAGGCCACGCAACCGAATCATTTCTTATCGTTCCTAGTTTCCCTCATTTGGTTTGTGGAGTAGGCAGATTTAGGCCACGTAACCAGGTAACCTTTCCTCATTTTCCTTCATTCAGTTCGTGGAGTAGACAGATTGAGGCCACGTAACCGAGTAACCCTTTCCTTCACAAATTTATTACCACTCCTGAAGATGGCTTCACAACGGAAGCCGAAACGTCGAGATAATATAAATCTAGAACGCGGCTCATTCCGAGAACCAAGTTTTATATATTGTATATATATATATATATATATATATATATATATATATATATATATATATATATATATATATTTTCAGTGTAATTGGGATTGAAGTCTAGGACAGGAAAATCAGTTACCTCTTTAGTATTTTCCAAGCTTTCGAAAATGTTTATTTTCTTCTTCAGGGCTAAAATAGTACAAAAATTAACAGTTTATATAGCAAGGCACTATAAAAAGTTTTTTCTTACAATTACTGTGAAGTTAGTCCGAAAGTACATTAGTTTTTTGAATTTTGAAAATAACTACAAGTGTTCCCAAATGCATTGGGTTGGAATGTTACTGCATTCTACGTGCTGGATAGTTGAAGGAAGCCACGACAATGACCGTATTTCTCAATTTGGCTTTTCAAGTAGAGTGTTCCCAGATGTTTTTAAGGGCGTTTCTTAAAATGCATAACGTTGACCGAAGTTTTATGACTAACGAAAAGAGAATGAATTTGTTTTTTTATATATTCAGAATGGATTTTTCGGTGAATAGGATATCCGAATATGAGCCATTAATCAGAAGAACCTATGAGATTTATATATATATATATATATAATGCTTAAATTATCTGTATCAGATTTTTTGTTAATACAATTTCCTGTCTTTTTAATATGAACCATTTCTAGGCGTTATATATATATATATATATACATATATATATATAAGGAAATGAAATTTTTTGTGCTTATGGCATTAAATTAAATATTCTAGTGTTCATTTTCTTATATATATATATATATATATATATATATATATATATATATATATATATATATATATATATATATATATGTGTGTGTGTGTGTGTGTGTGTGTATGTGTGTGTTGTTTCATATTGAATTTATCAACAAAAGTTTTCTTATACGCCTGCTGAATCGTTATGAGTTATGTATTGATTACATTCAAGTACTTTTTATTTACGAAAAAGCATTCTCACAATTGGATATACTAATTAGGTAACACAATCCCATAGTTTATCACTGAAAATAGCTTCCTCGAAGAAAGCTAATAATAGTTTCAAATTACTTTGCAATTATATACTAATTCTCAGAAACTCCTATCATAAACACAAATCAATATCTTATTATACAACCTGCGAGTCTGAAAGTGTCAGTCGAAACATAAAAAATAAACGTATGTAATAATCGTATATATATTTATAATTGTATATTGCGTGCATAGCCAATTTAATTTACGATATAAGATCGAGCAGGCACAACACTCATAGAGTCGCATCTTCACAGTTTTGAATGGCAATCACCTGTCTGTGAAAGCATATGGCGTATCAAATTCGTCAACACCTGTAGAGGCGTGACTGTACCTTGGGGTTCACCTGTATCTACGATTTTAATCGAGGAATGAGACGATGTAAATCTAGCGAGAAGTAAGGCTCGAAGTTAACTGACTTTTTATAAGCAGTGGGTATATGAGACGAATTGGTTTCTTTTGTTACATAGATTGATACCAATTCTGGACTACTTACCTGCATTCGGTTGGAATGGGCTGCATATAATGTTGCCTCATTGAAATGAATAGAGACAGGTCAACTATGTGTTTGTTATGTAGATCTTTTTCGATGGTTTTAACGATGAGAAATTATTGCTGGTGTTCTTATGACTGGATAATTTTAAATTCACGCAGGATACTTCATATTATTGACGAATTACCTAAGACCTGCTAATTATTTCTATCGAATTTCGCCTTGAAATTAACAAAAATTGAGAAGTTCGAACAAAAAATGGACCATGTAACATAGAAAAAAGTTTTTCCTGAAAGAAACTTAGCTATTTTCCCATGATTCATCCGTGGTTTTCTGTGGCAAAACTTCTGGAGGCATGTGAATGCATTATGAGAGAGATTCTAAACAGGTGTCGATTGAACAATTTCATGGAGAATGTTGATGAAACTGTATGTGTTAATTTTTGTCAGAAAGGTGATGGAATCTGCACCTTCACTGTTAAATATGCAGACAAAACTATCTCAACATCAGAATCAACTAAGTTTCTTGGAATATATGTTGAAAGAAATTAGGGATGGACAACTCACAATGACTCACAAAGAATTGTGAACATGTACCTAGAAACTGTTTCATAAATTAGTATTACAGTCTTGGATATAGTTATGTGAAATGTAATATTTTTTTGTGAGGCTGCTCTACAGAAATAAATGGGGTTTTCATTACACAGAACCGAATAGTTCATTTGATATTCAATGGATTCGAAAATCAATGGAATTTAATAAAACAATTGTTAAGTCAAGATTTACACATATTCTAATAAGAATACAGCATGACACACGTTTCGATGAGCACGTTTTTAATATATGTGTAAATCTTGACTTAACAATTGTTTTATTATGCTTATCGATTCACACCAAGTATCGCCGCATCAATTATTAATCAATGGAATTATCTAATAATAATAAGTTCTTTATTCTTACAGGTATAACACTCAATCACAGAAATTAATAACAATTAATAATTGATGAGGCCGATACTTGATGTAAATCGATAAACATAATAAAACAATTGTTAAACTGATTTACACATATATTAAAAATAATACTGCATGACGTACGTTTCGATGAGATTCACCTTTTTCAAATGCTACGTGCAGACTAATGACAATTTCTCGAATACATACAATATATAAACTTAAATACAAAGAAAACAGGTAGATAACAGGTAGAAGGGATGAATTCATACTGAACTACTATATAGTAAACTAAGTAATTTTGAAAATATTGAGAAGGGGGCTTGAGGTATGATCGATTTGGCTGTTCAAAAGGTTGCCAGAATATTTGTATTTATTAATAAATACAAATATTCTGGCAACCTTTATTTATTAATAAATACCAATATTCTGGCAACCTTTTGAACAGCCAAATCGATCATACCTCAAGCCCCCTTCTCAATATTTTCAAAATTACTTAGTTTACTATATAGTAGTTCAGTATGAATTCATCCCTTCTACCTGTTATCTACCTGTTTTCTTTGTATTTAAGTTTATATATTGTATGTATTCGAGAAATTGTCATTAGTCTGCACGTAGCATTTGAAAAGGGTGAATCTCATCGAAACGTACGCCATGCAGTATCATTTTTAATATATGTGTAAATCAGTTTAACAATTGTTTTATTAAAATTAATAACAATGTTGATTACATAACTGAATAATTAAAATGAAAATGATATAACAAAGAGCTCATTCTAATCTAAAAAAACAGTAACTTAAATATAACTACATCATAGAATTCAATAGAATATCGCAAAAAACTCAATCTATATCAATTCATTTTAGTCAATTTTCTTTGTTCACATAACTCCTGATAATTAATTCTATGGAGTCGCAATGAATTTCGCCATAATTGGCAACTCTATTGAATGTGGACTCCATAAACCAAATGGGGATTGTATAAGGGAGTTGGTCCTCGAAGTCTCTAGGTGGAATAATTCTGTATTCCAAGAATTTTGCCTAGGAACACGAAATTTCAATGCGGGCAAGAGAGGAGGACAATCAATACTATTGTGCAGTAATTTGTACAAAAATTTGAATGATAAAGTTAAATCAACGCAATAATTCGTTATGATTGACTCGTCTCTGTGGATCTTCATCCTCCCTCCAAACTAAGAATTTCAAGAACCTTCTCTGAATAGCCTCAAGATGGCGTTGATGGCAAGTGTAAATGGGATGGCAGATCATGCTGGCATACTCCAACTTGCTACGGATTAGGGTATTAAATAGTCCTATGAATGTTGAGGAATTATTGAAATACTTGCCATTAACGTATAACGAATCCATATATTTTCGCTTCAGATGAAATAAGTTGGGTGATGTGTGCGACAAAGGAAAGCTTCTGGTCGAACACTACACCAAGATCTCTCACCTTATCAGAACGAGAAAGAACCTGACCACTGACGCTGTAATCACAGTCAATTCGGTCTCCTTTCCTTGTGAAGGAAACAACATTACACTCACTAATTACCTACTTTACTAATTACAATTACTAATGATTTCAAACAAGCGCGAACAAATTTGTTGTATAACAGTACAATCAATAAATATAATCAAATAATAGTATAAATGTCTACAAAAATGTTTAAATATGTTTCTGGTTGATATCCAGTTGTCAAGATTTTCATAACATACGTCAAACACGGCAAGAGCAATTATTGTAGAATGTAGTCGAATGTTTTGATTTATACCGTTAAATTTTGTAAAATGCAACAGTAATATGAACAAGGACAATTCAAATTGATCAATATTTGCTGTTAACAAAGGCATACAATAGTGTGCAGAGAATTTCGATGATTCGAATGTAAACAGTAGTTGAGAAACTATATAAATCAGTTTTTCCTAATCATATCTTTGTTTATTCTTTTATTTCATCCTTCACAAGGTTAAATTTTCTTGAAGCATTAATATTTTTGACGACATTTTTCTTTTCTCAAATGTCGTTGTGAATTTTTTGTAAAATTGAACCGATATTTTTGTTCGAGGACTGAATTAAAGATCAAATTCAATACTGAACTCCTTTCATGAGCATTCTTCTCAGTTATAATTACCATATTAACTGAATCAATGTAATATGTGCAATGTAATTGATGATTCACAAAAATATTATTATTATTGATTGAAAATAATTCAAAATTAATTGAAATGAAATAAAAATAATCAATTAAAATAATAAGACTACGAATCAAACTCTGATGTCGACTCAAACTTTGAGTAAGCACATTCATATCTCTAAGATATCCCTATCTTAAGAAATATTAGAAATTTTTTTATTTCCTACACACATTTTTGTGTTGATAAATATTATTCATAAGAGAAGATCTGTATTCTTTTCGTATCATAATAAAACAAGTCAAAAATTACTTCTTGTGGGACAAAGGAATCATTTCCAAGAATTGTTGCCTTTGTTATAATTACATAATCTGATCCTTGTTCCTTTTCACAATCTTTTCTCATCTTGAAGTCACATATTAACTATAATCACCATGATGATATGTGTCATTAATACAAAGTTTAGAAATTTAGTGGCTTTTAAAATACAAATACCTTTTTTCATGTTGTTGGACCAAAATGCTGCTTCTAAAAGACCACCTTCGTTCTTTTAATAGGAGCAGATTACACAGTAACATATATCAGAACCACTAATTCTCTAGAATCACTCAGGCCTTTATACCTTCTAATATTCGAACTCTATTTTCTGGCTCTGTCCCAGGAATATAAATGACATAATATTATTGCAATACACTTTAATGAAAATACACTTCACACATCAACTTATATTATAAGGAATTACCTTCAAAAAGAAAAGTCTTTTTCTGGTACATGATACGTTATTGAAATATCACTATGATAAATAATATAAGTATATGAAAATTTCCTTGGATTATCTATAACCTTTTCTTTGTGAAAATTTCAAAAATCTGAGGTAAAAGTTTTTAGTAGAAATATTCGAAAGGCAGTCCAGTTTCTACGAAATTGTCATTCTAATGAGGAATGTGAATATGATAGAAAATAGAATTGCTTAAGGAGTGAGTAACTCCAATAAGGGAAGGGTACTGTACTATTATTCTCTGAAATTTTACTTGAAATTGAAGAATACTTCATTGAGTCATTCGTTAACTATATCATATAACAGAACCGGAATATGCTCACTAATATAACAAAGTAATATTCTGTCAAAAGATGTGTCTCCCGTGAATTTAGAGTAAAGTTTTAGATCATTAATCGATTGGGCTGGTACTTGATGAAAATCTAAATACATAGTTCGAATAAAATTATGTAGTTTTATGATTTCCACTATAATTTAGTTAAACATAATAATATTGTTTCGCCAACACAGTGGCTTCATTAGATGTAGTTAATAAACTGAGTTCCAGTTCAAACTTAACTGGACTAAAACTTAAATATTCAATACATACCATGCCGGCATTTCAACAAACCCAAAATTATTTGCATCTTACCTGGTTGACAGACGTCAATTTGTACAGCAGGAGGGTATACAGTCGTCAGAGTTCATACCTACCTTTGGAATACCTCAAGGGTCTAATCTTAAACCTCTGTTACTCATTCTGTTCGTAAATGATCTGATGTATAAAATTCACTTCCCATATTTAATGTTCGCGGACGATTTGAAACTATATCATGAAATTAGATCACAACTGACAATTAGACAACTGTGTTCAACTTCAGCTCGAGCTGGATCATATTGCTACTTGGTGTGGGGACAGTTATTTGAGTTTGAATGTGTCAAAGAGTGATTTTGTTTCTTTCACGAGGAAAAGAGACCGAATTGACTGTGTTTAGTGCGTCGGTGGTCAGGTTATTTCTCGTTCTTATTAGGCGAGAGATCGTGGTGTATCCTTCGATCAGAAGCTTTCCTTCATTCCACACATCACCCAACTTATTTCATCTGCCTAGAAAATATATGGATTCCTTATACCCAGGGGCAAATATTTCAATAATTCCTCAACATTCATAGGACTATTTAATACCCTAATCCGTAGCAAGTTGGAGTAAGATCTGGTATCCTATTTACACTTGCCATCAACGCCATCGTGAGGCCATTCAGAGAAGGTTCTTGAAATTTTTAGTCTGGAGAGAAGATAGAGTTTATCCACAGAGAGGAGTCAATCATAACTAATTGTTGAGTCGATTTAGTTTAATCTCATTGCAGAGCAGGAGAGACACTTTATGACTTAAATTTTTGTACAAATTACTGCACAACATTATTGATTGTCCGCATCACTCGTCCGCTTTGAAATATCGTGTTCCAAGGCAAAATTCTCGTACCACATAATTATTCCACCTAGAGACTCCTTGGACCAACTCCCTTATACAAGCCCCATTTGGTTTATGGAGTGTACATTCAATAGAGTTGCCAATAATTGTGACATTCACTTTGACTCCATAGGAGTTATTATTAGGATGTATGTGAACTTATTAATCATTATTATTTTTAAGAATTTATTATTATTATCATCATTATTATTATTAGAAATTTCCGACATTCGAATCCTCACAAGAAATAGAAATCAACATACGTGATAAATTCACTCCTCATGCCTCAAATCGATCACTCGCCAATATTTCACCATATATGCATCCAAGAAGAAAAAGTTGAATATGAACCTTCAAATTCAACTAACACCAATGCCTGACTGAAAATTGGTGAAGAAAAGAAATTTGTTTTTGGATTTGTTTTGTTGTGTATTCTACTGTTTTCGTTTGCACATTCATATAAAAATGTTTTCTTTGTTTGAATGTTTATTTAATCGATGAAGGTATCATCAACTACTATTGCTAACTCTGAAAACCATCTGACATATGAAAAAATAACAATTTCAAAAAATTCAATAGTGTTGGCGTTTACTTGATGTAAATCCATTATAATTGAATATAACTTAAATTCAAACACTTGAACTTATGATTTACACTTTATTGACTACATAGCATGACGCGTTTCGTCGTTACAAACGACTTCTTCAGGTGCTTACAGAATAATGACGCGTCATAACGAAACGCGTCATGCTATGTAGTCAATAAAGTGTAAATCATAAGTTCAAGTGTTTGAATTTAAGTTATATTCAATTTCAAATGAAGTGATTGAACGATCTCAGCCATGTTGTATGAAATATAAAAGAATTCATTCAGATATAGGACCGTGAATATACCAAAAATTCAGTGGTATCTACCAAAATCGGCAGTGGAGTTGAAAATACAAGTACTAATTTTTCAAATGATTTTCTTTGTTCTTGTTCAAAGTTAAACTCAAAGGAAAATCAATAGAAACAATATTAACTCGACTAGATTCGACAACTGTTATGGACTTATTCTGTTGAGTCCGATGCTACCTCTACCAACTTTCGATGTAGGCTTCTGTTAAACGCAGAAATCAACGAAGATGAGAAATTTAATCTACTTGTTCGGTTTGTCTTGGAGCAACGACTCGATACAAGGCCGAAGTGACCTCGCGCAGAGGACCATCTGCATAATTTTCCCGTAAAGACTCACATATGGTGGGCAGAATTGTCATCGTCGTCCCATTTAAATATGGGATCCCGAGAATGAGAAGATACGCATTAATTTCCCTGTCGAGAAATAATTGCGATGGAGCGAGATTAATCTGATCGTGTTGACATTGGGTTATTCGTTGTTTGCATATGGTAAAAATGTAAGAATAACGAAAGAAACGAATATTACGTATCATATGTCGGTAATGAAGTAAATAATCGTTGCGGAATGATCACTGTTTCATCATGGAGCATCAGTTTTATGACTGGAATGTTTCATAACTCATTAAGACATTTCAAGAACAGTGCACTTTGTCTATAATCATAAATTTTCATTTAGTAGTTACATAAAATGGGTAACTTTTAATATTTTCAAGAATTTCGAAAATATTTCAAATATTGTCCAGTAAAATATTGTTTCTGTGCACAATACCTCCGTCAGGTGGATGAGAACTGAGTACACATTGAATTAGCTTTATTTATTTACTGCAATTAACTTAAGTTTCGAAAAGGAGGTGTTGTTAACCTTCAGTTGGTCGTTAAGTGCTGAACTGACTCTTGTCTATATTAATTACGAGACCTTCCAAGAAGTTAAGTTTCTGGCTTTGTTTTTTATATATAGGATCTTCTCGTAATTGTTGTTGAAATCAGGTTTGTTATCGATAGTGTGGTTTGTGAATGTAAAATATAATTTTCTGTTCTGGTAGCTTCTTTCTTCTTCTTCTCGTGCCAAACACTTACAGCGTGTAGGCGATCATCTACTCATTATATAATTGGTAGCTTCTTAGGTGTTCTAATAAGGTTAAGTCTCTAATTCTTGAATGAAATGTTGTACCTGGCCCACCAATGTAGGGTAACATTTACCACATTCCCTATTCGATTTTTTAATGCATGAGTACATCACATAATGTGGTTATCGAACATTACGAAAACTTGATGGTAAACGTAAGATTGCGGTATACGAATCCTTCCACGACTTTCTATAATAATACGAATTTCTTTCCACTTATATTGAAAAATCGCCATCAAATATGGGTAGATTAAATTGTATTTAGTAACGTGCATGCTTCCTTGACTCGATTAATTTTTGATTGACAATGTTATTCGATAGAAAGCCACTCGAAATTTGATGGAACCTCAACTTTCAACTCCAAGATAGTTTTGAACTTCAGGGAATATAGTGAAGCCTCAAATTGAAACTCTCGTTTCAACTTCAAGGAATATGCTAAAATATATTCCATGGAAGACAGTTTATAAAATTCATTCTGATCTATTGCGTAGATTTATCTTCTATTTTCTTTTCAACAGTTAACTCTTTGAATCAAAAAAAATTAAAGACGAGAGTCCCTGTGAGAAAAAAAACACAAATTTCTATCTACGCAACAAATCAAAAAAATTAAAAATAAAAGATATGACTTTTTAATTGAAATTGAATAAACACTAAAAGAATATAACAAGAAACAAATAACTAATGAAGGAAGGATGGAAAAGATGGAAAAGACTGTTCTTATATTGGAAACCATTTTAATATTTCGTGCAAAATTGAAAATGTTATCTAAGATTCACAAATTCTGTTGAAGAGAAAAATAAGACTGGGGAACAGCAATTTTGTTGCCTAAGATCTGTGACTTGTTTTTGGCTAAATTTTGATCTTTGAATTAAAAAATGATATCAATTTTTCTCTATCGCCTCAAGTTTTTGAACTACAGTGAGTCCTCTCTTTAGTCAGACGTCATACTGACATCCCATCTATCTCTATACCTCGGCTCCATGACCTTCAAATCTTGGTGGAATCGCTCACCCTGTTCATCACTGACAGCGCCAAGAAAGTGGAAGTGGAAAGTTAGCAAGATGGCTTTGTAAGAAATGCAGTTTAATACTAATGTTAGAGGTTAGCATTTTAGAGCTTTCTAAGAGTTGTTGAACAATTTCGACGTAATTCTGGGCTCGTGTGTTTCCAAGAATACTTTTGAATACCAAGCAAGCATTCGTTTCAAGTTTGGTCATTGTTTTAATGAAACGTTCATCATTAGTAAGTTGCCAAATCTATGGCCGATCAAAGACACCAGCCTTCGTCTTCTCATATGACAAGCAAGGAAATGCCGGAATGATATACTTAAAACAGTCCTCTTCAGTTGACAAAGCTTCAACAAATTGCTTCATGAAACCTACTTTCATATGCAAAGGCGGAAATATAACAATGTTTCTGTTGAAAAGTAGATGATTTAGAATGTTTGGATCACCAGGTTTCAGGTCAGACCTTGGCGGCCACTTTGACTGCACCCAATGTTCCTCAAGATCTCTGCTGTCCCACATACATAGAAAACAGGGATACTTGGTATATCCGCATTGCTGACCAAGAAGGAAATACACCATTTTAAGGTCAATACAGATGAACCATTGGTGTAAGTTATATCGCAACAGGTCAATGACCTTATTTATATCTTCCTATTCTTCATGCAAAGAAACAGAATTGCCTTTTGGAACTGAACCATATAAATTTCCATTGTGGAGTAGAACACACTTCGAGCTTCGTTTTGAGCCATCTATAAACAATCGCCATTCAGTTGCGTTAGTCTAAAAGACCATTAGTCTGAAATTCCCAATTATTTCTTTGAACCAGCTATGTTATGGCAATACATAATTCCATCAGCACTCCGAAAGAAATGCAGATATACACGTTCTCCCGATCGAAAGTAGGTGACTTCAGCTTCTTCTTCTAATTTTCGCGGAGTGTTGATGTTGAAAGTTCTGACGTTTTTTTGAATTGTCCCAAATCTCATAACAAGTCATTTAACTCCTGATGATTAAATCCTTCACGAAACGAATCATCGTCAACTTTAAAATCTTTGTCGCTGGGGTGACACCGATCGTCGCTCAACTCATCTTCTTGTATTTGTAAAGAGGTTAATTCTTGGAAAACTGGCACAGGAATTTCAGCTGAATGCGTCAGAGGCATATAGCTGACGGTAAACTAGGTTATTATATTTTATATTTGTTTTATTTTGTTATATCCTGCAGTTTTTACTATACAAAAGTAACATTCATTGGAGTGGTCTTTGGGTTCTCGCCAAATCATTGGTATACCAAACGGAAGTTTACCACGTGTTCCTTTTGTCCACATTCTCAAACACTCCAGTATAGTATGCGCAACAACTGAAAAGAAAAACTTGACGTGGCAGAAAGAAACTGATTAAGGTTTTGGAATCAGCATGTCAATTCACCTCTGAAACAGCCTAAAAACCGAAGTCAACAGAAATTATGTTACAAATTGTTCCCCAGTGTAATCGATGAAACAATCAATAATTCGAAACACTTCTCGCTTAGAAGTGCACTCAAAATTCACAACGATAAAATAGGTATATTATATTAAACAATCAGAAAAACGTATCTGATTTTCTCATTGAATTTCCTTTTCAAGTTTAGCTTGGTTAGGCAATTTGGTTCATTTGTATAGGAGAGAATTTTATAAATTGGCAGTAATTTCTAAATATGTGGGGTAACGAATACATGAGGAGGAGTATACTTGTTATGTAGATTCCCATTCTGTCCCACTTGTACGGTAACATTGCCAAATTAATAATTCAATAACGAAACATAAAGCGGCAAGCAGACTGTGCCAAGCACGTCGCGTGCAACGGCGCATACCTCCGACTGCGCGTAACCTGTTGGGGCGCTTCTTCGCCCCAACCCTGTTTCCGCAGGTATTTCCGGCGCGCCATTAGGGAACTCCTCGTCCCCCATATCTTACGAAATCGCTTCAAGATACGCCTTATGGCGTAGTCCGACTCCCTTTCCGTCTTTCGACGTTGTTTTTGTCGGACTTTTTCCGGCGTTTCCGGGATTCTACTCGGATTATTGCGAAGAATATTACGAGGGTTATGATTTCGCGAGACCTCGTATGGAACAATGAAGTCGACTTAATCTCTAAATAACGTTTCCCTATCTTCGCCATACTCGGGGTCGCTTTGATTTGATTCTTGTCGAAGCGTTAGAGATGTCGAATCTTCTGTGATGTTATACCGATTATGTGTTCACTTCAAGGCGTGACTTCACGTTTGAGGAGACAAGATTCAAATAAAACGTTTGTTTCAGGGTATTACCGTTCTTTGATTTTTGAGTGCTCCGTGATTGAAAATAATATTTACTCAAACTGCCAATGAACTCTCAAAATATATTTTTCGTGATTTGTGTTCGAATACTTTCTTCACAAAATTATTTCATATTTTTTTCTCATATCGTTTTGGAAAAAAGTTGTCAGTATGCAGATAGATATTGATACAGGTCTGAATTAATTGAAATTTACCGATCCTTGGGAGTATTGAAATGGTTGTCATATTTTTTGGAGGGAAGGTTTCAGAACACAGTGGTTGATGGTTATCTCTCACAGCTAAGCGAGGTAGAATAAGGTGTACCGCAGGGCAGTGTCCCCGGTTCTCTGCACTTTGTTATTTTCATGAATCACTAAATAGGTACTTGGAAAATTCTTTTGTTAATTTTTTCGCGGATGACTCATTGATTTTTGACTCAGGATGTGACTTCATGAAGTTGTTGATGCGATTAATGCAGAAATCATGTTCAATAAACTAAAACTAAATAGAATCAAAACTAAATTGCAGTTAGTTGGTGAGTGAAAACTTGATTGTAAAAATTAGTGATAGGGCACTCAAATTTGTGACTGAAATTGAATGGTGGTGACTATTGATCCGCAATTGAATCTATCTCAACATGTACCTGTTTTATGTAGAGAACATGGAAAAAATCGGTTATCTTTATAGAGTGTGCAAGCAACTTTCATCCTGGACCAAGAGAATTGTATATAATTGTATGTCTTTTCCTAGCTCCAATTAATTAACGAGATATACCAAAAATTCCACTTTTGCCTCAGTTTGTACTTATTACCGCAAAAAAATTTTCGTTCGTTGTATACTTTCTCGGTTGAAGACTCCGTAAGAAAAAATAGTCGCTGCAAAGACGATACGTTGACCAAATCTCCAAACCAGGAAGGTTCACGTTGGAAGCCAAATAGTAGAGACTTCTTTTATAGGTGTAATCTTGTGTTGTTAATTCCATCTCCAGGTTCAAACACCTTGACCACTCCGTTCTCAGGGGAGTCAATAAGCTCGAAACTTGTATCACCGCTGCTTCCATTGAGTAGCGGGATATACCAGGAAATTGACTATTTTTTCAGTTTGTACTCATTACCGCAAAAAATTCTCATAGTAAATACTGAGACTCTTAATCGAAATATTTGAAATAAAACTCTCAGGGAGCTGTCTACACAAATGTTGTCGACGAGAACGAACCCATCACTTTCGAGAGTGAATATTAAGAGCGTTTCGAAAGAGATGCTCGTTGACAACATTTGTGTAGACAGCTCCCTGAGAGTTTTATTTGAAATGTTTCTCAATATCATAATCAAATAATATGATATTATTTGAGTCTCAGTATTCATTAGTATTGAATGACCTGTGAATCTTGAAACTATATATATATATATATATATATATATATATATATATATATATATATATATATATATATATATATATATAGCCAATGCTGTTAGCTGGACAACTGTTCAGTTCTACAAGAAACTAACGGTTGTTGTTTTTAGAGGTATTGAACTTTAAGTTGGCATTACTGTTGAAGATGGCGACCGATTTGACAGCTGACAAGTGATTTATTTTCAGTTTGGTTCGGCAATTCATCATGAATAGACTCACGCCTGAACAACGCTTGCAACTAGTGTCGAATTGGCCCAAAACGAGATTGCCGTTGTTCCCGATTTTCATAAGCGGATTTTGTTTAGCGATGAAGCGCACTGGTTGAATGGCTACGTCAACAAACAAACCTGCCCCATTTGGAATGAAGATAATCCTGAAGTGTATGTAAGCCACAAACGCTTGACCATTTGGCAGACAATATTCGCCGTGTTATTGCCGATATACGGCCAAAAATGTTGGAAAAAGTCATCGAAAATTGGACGTCCAGATTGGACTACATCCGAGCCAGCCGTGGCGGTCATATGCCAGAAATCATATTTAAAATGTAATGCCACAAGATCATCTTTCGGATAAAAAAAATTCTTGTCAATCGAATGATCCATCGTTGTTTTATTGCAATTTAAAGTTCTATAGCTCTAAAAAAAGACCCTTTATTAGTTGTGACTCTGCTTTCGTGTTATATATCTAGTGCTCTCTTCATAGCAAGTTGTTCATTCCTAAATTTTGCTGCTTTATGAAATGAAATCTTATTAGTATTTTAGCCCTTTGAACCTTTTGCTCCACCAATAAATACTTGCCCATCACACGCTTCCAGTGAATATTCATTCTCTTCCTACGAGAATCCTCTGAAAAATTCAAAGAAGTTTTTGGACTGAATATTTCTTTCGAAATTCAATAAATTTCTGATCATAAGGATTATTTCAATCATTTATGACATAGTATCTCACACTTTCATATCAGTTTCTACACAGTTTTCGCTCGTTCAATTTGTAAGTGAACATCGACGACTAATATAAGAAATATGAGCATCAAAACACCTACTGAGTGGGTTCCTCACATTCATGTCAGGGGTACCTATAAAAACTATGAAGTTTCGATTATTACTTCCAATATTCATCAGTACATAACAGTTGGATCCATTAAGACATATGTTGTACAGTCCACAATGCAGAACGCATAAACAATCAATAACATCATGGACTTCAATTTCGAAATATGCAGAATCGTGATTTCTGGATATCTGGATTGGATTAATTGATAATCTTGATTATTTAGATGCTTCTTACATTGTGGGCCCCACCATATTCTCCTTCTTGAGCTCAATCGTTTCGACCTGCTAAAAATCCAATAAATTTATCGAACTTCGACAATTAATCGACAATTTAAACATTCGAGCTTTTTTCTCATAAGCTCTTCGAAATTATTCAAAATACGAGTATATATGTGTGTGTTTTTTTTTTTGGTGTAGCAGAATAAGGATGTCCGATTTCAGTTTCAACATCTGACAGTCGTTGCTACCGGAAATTCGAAATTGAGTAATAATTTCCTAACAGTCCTTTCATTTGAAGCTGAGAGAATTTCTGTTCATTCACTAAAAACGACTGTTTTGAATCAGACAGTGAGCCCTCTCAGCATATCGAATTATAAATGCTTAATGCATCCTCTCCAACTGAAATAATCAATAAAAGCGCATTAAAAAGAGAAATTAATGGGCACAACTGACATATATGAAATGAGGAAACAACTTGAGGAAATGTTCAAAGGAACCTGTTTGTCTTTTGATCGTATAAAAGAGCCTCGGATGCAACGCTTTAACGAGTACACATATATAATGTTACTGAAATTCAAACGTGCAAGATTTAATTTCAATTCAAAATTGGAAAGCACACATAATTTGGAACATTGGAGATTCATTAAAAATTTGTCATTAACTGAAAGATAAATGAATTTGCTTCATCATTACATTAATATATTTCAGTTTACGTGCTTAGTGAAATTCTTAAAATTCAGAGATTTAATTATTTTATTTATTAAAATGTTACTGAATATAAATGAATTGAACTCAGAACTCAGTGTTGTTGATTTCCACATATATTAAAAACAACTGAAATTGTACAACGAATTTCATGGCAACCTCAGTTTGATAGGTAGCTCATTTCAGATTGAAACCAAACTAGGTACATCGTAAACACATTAATTATCAAAATACAATAATATTTTTATTATTCAGAGATCTGTTTGAACATTTTAATAGTATTTTTTTTCATTTTCCAAGTATTTGAATATTTAACTAGACTGAAGTTTCAAAAGGCATTAATCCAAAAGAATTTCAGTACCAGTTCGGTAATATTTGTTTCTTTTGATTTGTAGCGTTTCGATAATCGAATGTGTAATCGAAATTGAATATATACGTTGAAAACTTAAATAGGAAGAATGCTTCAAAGTAATGAGTAGGTGAGACATACCGTGAAATTTTGAGAAAATATCTAATTAAAGAGACGAAGTTACATGAAACAGATTTTTCAAGGTTTTCTTACACTTAAGTTATTTACTTATTTAATAAGTTCTTTTGAATGCATTTCAACAATTTTCAACATTATGGTTCATATAAATATTTTTTCTGTTATAGGTAAGACTCATTCTCGGATTCCACCCAAGATATTGGAATTGTGAGTATATAATTCATTTTATCGATGACATACATATTAATTTACTATCTATGGGCACCTCCTGGGTTATTTCCAGGAAAGTGAATCTGCATCTGCGCTTATAATCGACCGATATGAAATATAGAAATATAGACGTGTAGAATATCAATCAATTCTACGTCGAATTCAGGTGGGTATTGAATTGAATGTATAGGGTGCTCCAAAACTAACGAATGATTCGAATTGAACAGAAAACACAGTGTTCAATTTTTGATTGTAATTTTTTTTCAATGAGCCATAAAGAACATTGGGTAAAGCTGCTATTTACGGAAAAGAACATTAAACAAATGGCCTTCACGGCTTTGCATACACGTATGCACTCGTTTGTTCGAAACTTTTTATGATCAATCTGCATAAATGTGGCTGAGTTTCGTTGACGCAGTGTTGAATCGCGTCCTTTGTTGATATAGACCTGTGTTTTTCATTAACTCCATAAAAAATATCTGATGATCTAATTCAGATCACTGAAAATGTGACATGCAGAAACTGAAGTGTTTGACAGGCTGTATGGCATGTGGCAAAGTCTTGAAGCTAGATCCATGCATGTCAAAAATGAAACTCATCCGCTGAGTACGAGGTAAATTTGGGAGTACCGCAAGGTTCCATCCTTAGGCCATTTTTATTTTTGCTATTCATCAATGATCTTTCTGACAATCTACGAAAGATGGTAGCTGATTCGTCAACCCGTCAGGGTATCTCCGAACTATTGAGAAATAAGTTAATAACTCTGTTCGCTGATAATGCGTCAGTAGCAGTTACAGCATCATCTTTGAAGGAGCTTCAGATGGTGTGCGAGCTTCTTCTAGAGAGTTTTGTGAACTGGTGTCGTAAATACAAATAAATGATAAACATTGAGAAGACCGAGTTTATTCATTTCATAATGGGTCGAAATGATTGTAGACTGGTTATTCGTCACTTGGATAATGTCAACTCATCTGGTCACACTTATAAATTTCTTGGAATCCATTTGGATGAAAATTTGAAATAGTCTAAACATGTTAAAGCCTTGTGTAACACCTTGAATAGTTCATATTATGCTATAAATAGGGTAAGATATCTGCTACCATTACAACCCATAATGAATATCTATTATGGTCTAGTCTACAGCCGATTGTCGTATAATATATTACTGTGGGGTAACTTCTCGAATGCTCTTAGAGCTTCCATACTACGAAAACGTATTCTGCCTATGATATTCAATATACCCCCACTTTCGTCATGCAGACCTCTATTTACTGAGAACGGTATCCTGACATTACCTTCCATTTTCATTTTTAAATGTCTGTTTCATGTGAAAGAGAATGAAAGAGATCTTGCTAGTTTTCACTGCTAAAACACCAGAAGTGAAGGAATATTATACATAAATTCAATGGACGATGAATCTACTCTGTGATAGTTCATAATTAAATGAGAGGTAATAATAAAAACTTGTCTAAAAATCACTGACTGAACAATTCTTTATTCGACTAGTTTCGCCTTTTACAGCATTATCAAGAATGATAATGCTGTAAATCAAGCATTATCATTCTTGATAATGCTGTAAAAGGCGAAACTAGTCGAATAAAGAATTGTTCAGTCAGTGATTTTTAGACAAGTTTTTATTATTACCTCTCATTGAATATTATACATCCCTAAACACAAAACTACAAAATTCCAAATGTCTCCTTTGTATCAATGTTTCAAAATTTAAGAAATCTGTTTTAGGTTTATTACTCCTAATACGGAGATGTTATCATACGGTAGGCGAATACCTCAGTGACAGAATTAGTAAATAGTTTATAATTATGTAAATTTTTTATGACTTGTCCTATACATTTATATGTCTAAAAGGATCAATAAATTATTATTATTATTATTATTATTATTGTTGAAACAACATTTTGACCACATTAGTATCATCCAACTTCGGCAGAAAGAACTGCGTTATGATGGGCCTTAAAAGTCGGCCAATATAAATATTTCGTTGATTTTGGGACACCTTCTACTTAATTGGTACATCGGATACATTAGAAAGGTGTTTTTTATCAATCGTTCACGAATACGAGTATCAATATATTACCTATTCCCATAGATAAGATCTATAGTCCTATATATTCATAGGACTATTTAATACCCAAATCCGTAGCAAGTTGGAGTATTGCAGCATGATCTGGCATCCTATTTACACTTGCCATCAACGACATCTTGAGGCTATTCAGAGAAGGTTCTCGAAATTCTTAGTTCGGAGGGAGGATGAAGTTTATCCACACAGAGGAGTCGAACATAACGAATTATTGAGTCGGTTTAGTTTCATCTCATTACAGAGTAGTAGAGAAACGTTATTACTCAAATTTTTGTACAAATTATTGCACAACAGTATTGATTGCCCTCCTCTCTTGTCCGCTACGAAATTTCGTGTTCCAGGGCAATAAGATGATAAAATAACTAAATGTATATAACTGTTAATTTGATCAATTTCTTTCATTACATTTTGAAAATCGTTCCCGTCTGTTATTTCAGCACTTCAAGTTGAAAATGTGTTCTCACTTTTCCGTTCCTTCGTCTCGCCGTCGCATAATGATAGGAAGTGGGTGTAGCTGCAGAGAAATTAAGGTGATTCAAATTTAATGGGTGCCAGGTTTCGTAGACAATCATTACAGATCGTCAGGTGGTCCGTATTCGCCACATTGTAGATCAAATAAGGAGGATTACAAACTGTCTGGCAATAATGAACAAAAAATGGCAAACGGACTGCCGAAAGAATTGAGAACTTAAAAGTTTGAGATAACAGAAATCTTCAGGAGGGGCCCGTCTTTAGTGCACATAGCGTTTTGATAAATTTTTAGATTTCGATTATAAATTAAAAAGATGTAACGTGCGCTGAAAATCTATCTATAGTTGAAAGCAATTTCAGTTCCTATCTTTACGAATAAACTCGAAAGTTTATATTAATTTTTTTTCCAAATGAATTCCTTTCCTCTTCAACGAAGTAACTTTTCGCCCTACATGAAAATGAGTTACAGAACAACGAGTGTACTCCATATAATTCAAACACAACTGAGTAGTTTTCTGGTTTTCACTATGATTAATTCAAAACATAACAATATTGTTTCACATTAACTTCATCAGATGTTGATGATAAGCTGAGCTATTACATAACGGAATGCTTGTTTTTATCCTGAAGTGTGTGGAAGTGACCATAAAACACTGTTCTTCTTTTGTAGGGGAATGACTATAGAACATATTTCTTCTGAATTGTGATGTGAAAATAGGATTTCTTTGCATTAATAATGCAAACATCACATATTGTGTTTGAGTCGTGATATATGATTGCTTGTATTGAGGCCCAACCTGAGACATGATGCGTGAAAGGTCCAGCTTATCCTTCAGTAATTTAATCTGATGGTTGATATGAAAGGAGAGTTTTTTGGATATTTTGATCTTTTTCATGGGGAAGGAGTTTTGAAATTTCAAACTAAAACGTGATAAGAACTGCATCCATGCCCGATCAACATCAGCCACATCCGAGTATAAATCCTCCCATGCAACATAAGAAAGTTCAAAAAAAGCAAAAAAGATATTTTGGCAGTTACTGAACATTGGAAAAGCTATGACGAGATTAAAGCTTATCAAATGAATGTATATAATTTGGTGTCCAGCTATTGTCGTGAACGTGGTTAGCATGAGGGTATAATTCGAAGGAAGAAAACATGTCAATATAGAAACGTTGATGATCGCACTGAGTGTCGCTATAAAATCACACATGTGAAATTTGGGCAAAAATTAACGCATCAGTCTGGAATAAAATGAACAAATGAACTGAAAAAAAAGCATTGCGAAAGAATGAATCATTTGTGGGAGGCAAAAAAAATTAAGTAAAATCCCTTACAATTGCGAATTCAAGTTCAATCGCTCTCCTCATGGGATACAATCGATTTAAAAATAATAATAATTCGAAGAAGGAGAGATTATGGCTCTTACCCCGTCACGACTGTCAGTGATGAGGCATCACTCTACTTCTATCTACAGTGCAAACTGTCTTTTATCTACGAAGTCAGACGGCTTCATTAGCAAATACATGTTTTGTATTATTTCACCGGTTTATATCAGAGCTTGGTGTAGTATTGAGGTCGAAATAGGTCTATTAGTATATAGATCTATATAATCTAATATAAAGTCTGAAAGTATATAGGCCTATTCTGTTATATCGACCATTATTTCAGTCAATTCTACTCAACAAATAAATAGATAGATATAGGTAGTTCAACAAATGTTCGAACTGATTTTTTTAATTGGAATAACTTTTTTATTGATGAATCGATTGACATGTGAAATACTCAACAAGAGTGAAACAAACACTCAACGTTGAGTGAAACGTACCACAAAATACAAGTGGACACCTCATTTAAACCGGATAAGCCGTTCATGGGATTAGCATGTTCAAACTCACAGACAAAACGACAAGCAGACAAAAATTCCAACTATCATTGTTTTACGTGCTATCGTGTTGTTAAATGTGCCAATAATCTCATATATTCCATGTACACACATCAGTCCGTTATATATTCATTCTATTTAAAGATATTGTGGTGTTTAACAAAATTTTTCGAAGAAATAGGCTAATTTTCTAAATACGAAAACAAAGTCCGTAAGTAGATTGAGTACGGTTGAAAAAATTGAATCATTTCGTTAATTCTCTGTCTATATCGTTGATATCAAATTTGCCACGATTATATGAAGAGCCAACTAAAAAACTTCAATGTGCGGTTGCAGACCAGATCTTTGAAGGAGTGTAAAAGACTCAATTAGAATCCGTTAAAAAAGCTGTCTCCCTATTAATCACCCACAATTATCTCATAATCCTTGCGATGATCGATTAGTGCGAAAACCAGTTGAAACCTGTTATAACGTCGATCCTGATCTGATAATCAATTCAGATTCAGCATGTATCGACAATTACGTTTTGATGAAGGATAGGAAGCTAACATATTATCCATTGAATATTCTGTCATTCTGTAATTTGTAACTCATTGCGGCTTCAGGGGTTTTCCTAATTTCCCTCATTATTTAAACGTAATTACAAGTTATCGCAAACAAAAAGAATTTTGTACGTCACTGATTACTCCTAATATATGGTTTTAGTTAATTGCTAAATATGTGAAATTGAATAAGTTTCACATATTTTTCGAGTCGAGAAATTACTGTATTCTCATTCACAACTATATTTCACTATTCTTCAATTGTATCATAATGCGATTTTTATCTTCGATTTTTATAATAAACGAAGATGAATATCATTGTAGTACTTCGTGGCTTGAAAAATGAATCAATTAATTATGACTGAAATTTCGTTTATTGAATGAGCTTTTGACAGTACAATATTTCATGACTAACAAATATTGTATACTTGGCAGCTTTCAGGTTTTGCAATCTTTTTCATCTTTTGAAAAATAATTTTATTTGTATGCTTACAACTATTGAGAAGAAAATCTTAACTTCCTATGTGGGTAAGCGGCTTTGGACCGACTTTTCTGATTACGTCAGTTAGTTAGGCTAATATTGGGGGTTCAGGAAACCACTTGGCAAAGGGTCGAGTCCCGGTGAAGTCATTGTTGTTTGTGTTTGTCCATGATTTGAATATTTAGATGATAAGCGATTAATTTTTGGGTAATATACATAGATAACAAGCCCACTCACCGTTCGGTATTGTCATTAAACCATGGGTATTATAGTGGAATTAATTGTTAGGTAATCACTTCAGACAAAGATTTCAAATTGAAAATACCCTCACTTATGATTTCATGAGAGTATTAACTAGAAAAACTCAATTGTGCCTAAACGTTATGCACTACTTTTGAAAAATCTGTCAATTTGGTAGAGTCAATTTAGAAACCTATCAATATTCTACTTTTAATTTGACTAACTTCATACTGAAAGAGTTACTTTCGGAATAAGCAAGCAAATGTATGTCTTGGTGAGTTATTAATGATTATTAAAATTTCTTTACATCATCTACTATAATATAAATGCGATGTTTCAGGAGGAGTAGAATGAACCAAAACATTAAATATTAAATTATTATTAAATACAGCTATAGAGACTACCGAAAGAAGAGAAAACTTGGAACTCTTACTACTAAAATTTTAAATTTCATAATGTTCAATTCAAAATTATCAACATCAATCTGGTTTTCACATATATCGATACTCCGAGCAACAATTCAGACCTGCAAAAGATACAAATGCGTAG
Source organism: Henosepilachna vigintioctopunctata (assembly GCA_030704895.1). Classification (NCBI taxonomy): domain Eukaryota; kingdom Metazoa; phylum Arthropoda; class Insecta; order Coleoptera; family Coccinellidae; genus Henosepilachna; species Henosepilachna vigintioctopunctata. The sequence continues at coordinate 87,142 of JARQZJ010000097.1, forward strand.
TGTTTTACAGGGTTTAAATATTGGAAAATGAATGATAAAATATTTTCAAACTCAAATATAATAAAATATAATAATAAATAAGATAGGATGGAAATTGCAACAAACTAATGAATCGATCTTTCAAAGAATGTTTAAGCTTTGTGCTGTGATCGAAAATTACCTGCAATTGTGTCACCGACATTCTTGTAGCAGTTGATGACGTATTATGACGTATATAGCTGAGGTAACGTGCAACATTAGTGTTATGAATATTTTAAAGTGAAATTGAATGGATTTAATGAAAAGTTAAATGGATATATACTCTACATTGTTGAAATAATGGTTTAGTTTGATGACTTTCATCTCAGTCATCAAACTAAACCATTATTTGAACAATGTACAGTATATATTCTCGCTTAACTCTTGATGATACATAATTAAATATTAAATTGAATTAAACTCTTGGCTTGATGTTTCACGATTATATTTAACAACATGAATATGTCAACATAAATATAATAGTTTGTTTGTATAATAATTTGTTGTTAAATATAATCGTGAAACATTAAGCCAAGAGTTTAATTCAATTTAATTTGATAATGTTTAAATTAATAATTGATGAGGCCGTTACTTGATGTAAATCGATAAACATAATGAAACAATTGTTGAGTCAAGAATTACACATATATCAAAAAGAATACTGCATGACGCACGTTTCGATGAGATTCACCTTTTTCAAATGCTACGTGTAGACTGATAACATTTCTCGAATACATACAATAGGTAAACTTAAATTATGAATACAGAGAAAACAGGTAGATAACAAGTAGAAGGGATCAATTCATACTGAACTACCATATAGGAAACTAAGTATTTTGAAAAGATTGAGAAGGGGGCTTGAGGTATGATCAATTTGGCTGTTCAACAGTTTGCCAGTATATTTGTATTCATTAATTTGTAGTGATCTAACAAATTAAGCTTCATTCCCTTATTTGCGGTATTCAAAATTTCAAAAACAGAATTGAATGTATATGATTTTCAATTATCAAATGATTTGCATAATGTAAATCCGTCTTCTGATTATCAAAGCTACGTTTATGTTCAGAAATTCTTATGTGAAAACTTCTAAACGTTCTGCCAATATAAAACTTATCACAACTACCACAGTTTATTTTATATTCTCCTGATTTTTTTTTATCATACATATCAAAAAAAAACAAATCTATGGTCGACAAAAAAAAAATAAGGAGTATATAAAATAAACTGTGGTAGTTGTGATAAATTTTGTATTGGTAGAACGTTTAGAAGTTTTCACATAAGACTTTTTGAACATAAACGTACACTTTGATAATCAGAAGACGCAAATCATTTGATTGATGAAAATCATAGCTTAATTTTTTAGAATCACTTCAAATTAATAAATACAAAAATATTCTGGCAACCTGTTGAAGTTTCCTATATAGTAGTTCAGAATGAATTCATCCCTTCTACTTGTTATCTACCTGTTTTCTCTGTATTCGTAATTTGAGTTTACCTATTGTATGTATTAGAGAAATGTCATCAGTCTACACGTAGCATTTGAAAAATGTAAATCTCATCGAAACGTGCGTCATGCAGTATTCTTTTTAATATATGTGCAAATCTTGACTTAACAATTGTTTTATTATAATAATGTTAAGTTTGATTATTATTTGAATTGATAATTGTAGAATCACTAGGCAGTACAAAAGTGAAAAGGTACTGAATAAATATACTTCTATTCTTCGGATGAAAAATTAATAACAAAAATTAATTTTAAAACCTTGTTTTTATTTTGGCGTTTGAAAATTTGTTAATATTCTTTCTCCAATATTTAACCTCAGCAATACATCACGTAATGAGTGTTTCTCAGTGCCTTGGTCGTTTATAAACATGAATAAATTGTTGCTTAGAGTGTTATTAGATATGAAAAGCCGTTTGAATCTGAAAATTCCAATTTAAACTTCATGAAATTTGTTTTCATTGCAGTGCCAATAACTGCCAATTTTCAAATGTTTTGTGATTTCTATGCATTCTGACAGACTAGAATTCTTTCAATTCTCATATTCATCTGACTTTTTCATCCATCTGTCCATGGTTATTTCACTTTATTTCCCAAAATTTATCAATGAATAGTCTCGAGTGAAAATAAGTTGGTTGTTTTTGGTGTGTGTGAATCAAGAAAATATCTAATCTGGTGTTTTTTTACATGATATTCAACATTTTCTTTGAGAAATTTGGCTGGCTTTCATATCACGAAAAACATGAAAAAGTGAATAAACAGAGACTGTTCATCAAAAGAAAAACTACTGTGTATACTATTGAGATAATACTACTGTATCTCAAAAAAAGATGCGCCAGCTTATTGAAAAAAATCAGTGAATTGAGAAGTGATACCTCCCGATGTGATATCGAAATGTGTCGAAAAATGATTAGTTTTCTCAAAGTACACCAAAACGGAATTTCTTAGTAATCAAACATTGTTTTTACTCCATTCAAACTTTGAAGTAGGTCACGACAAGTAGTAGACACCATGTAAAAGCGGTTAGTTCATTATGCTCTTAATGACAAATATTTGATATACTGTTCTATTAACTTTGGATGGGTTACTCATTCAAAATTTATGACGTAGATATTCCTGTCAGACTAATAGATTTCCATTAGGGTTTAATGGAAATGTATATCAGACAGGCACAATTGTATGACAACACTCGCTGTGCTATTGTGATATTTCCTCAAATAGATTTCTTGAATATCTGTTAGTAATTGATGTTGATTTTTCGTTCTCAACGGCCGCCACAGAGTACAACTACCACAGAATACAGCGACAACATCATGCAGTACAGAGACAATTCTCATGAAATAGCCATAATTTTTCTCAAACTGAACTGTTTGTTTTTTGAGAAGAGGTATTCAATATTTGGTGTAAATTTTCATCATCTATAAAATTGTAGTGTTCGTCTATAGGGTCCATAGTTTTGACCATCCGTTTATTGAATTATTATGGGTAATTTTTTTGCCTAGTTTTTTTTTAATCGAACAAAACACTCAACTTGCATCATATGCTCAAAATTTTTTGTGTGAAATTGATAACTTAGCCTTTGCCATCCACATTTCAAAGATAACTCCATGTAAATGTTGTCCACGGCTCCGTATCAAATGGTCCATTCGGAAGCTCCAATTTTGCGTCACTTTTTCGAGCATTTCGGCCTGTATACCACGAATTACGCGTGTTATGTTGTCCTGTAAGGCTTCAATCGTCTTGTCAACATACACTATCGACTTTACATAACCCCACAAGAAATAATCCAGAGGCGTCAAATCGCATGATCTTGTCGGCCAATTCACACCGCCATTCCGAGAGATAAGCTGCTCACCAAATTCATCCTTCAACATGTCCATTACTTCACGAGCTGTATGGCATGTGGCACCGTCTTGATGAAACCACATAACAACAAAGTTCAACTCGACAACTGGGACAAAAAAACTTGCGTATCATGGCTAGATATCGTTCGCCGCTGAAGGTAACGCGTTTCTTCAACGTCTGTCTTCGAAGAAAAATGGACCGATGATGCCACCAGCCCATAAACCACACCAAACTGTCGTTTTTTGGGATGCATCGGTAATTCTTGTATGGGATATTCGTCACTCCAGATGCGACAGTTTTGTCTATTTACATATCTGTTAAGCCAGAAATGAACATTTCTGGAAAAAGAAATGAAGTTGTTCGCTGAAAACGGGTAACAATCGATACACATTTTTTACAGAGCACGAATTTTGATAGTATATTTCAACAATTTGCAATCGTTGCTCGTCTCTACCATCGTCTTTCCACGATGAAATGGCAGAGTATACTGAAAACTGCTCACTTTGACAGATGACGTTTGGATGCCATTACCAACCAGTGCCGCCAACCTGAAAAACTTAACTCTCAAAAAATCACCCGTACTTCTAATTCAGAGTTTGTTTTCTGATATTATTCCTTCGAACTTGTTCTTTACAAAATTTTCTGCCACTCATTTAAAGTAAATGGAATGAAGAAATGAAATAAAGAATGGCTCTTGATGAAGTGACTAACATTTTATTGAAGTATGAGCTTCCACTCAAACTTTCAGAACTCAAACAAATGTTTATGAAATATAATAAGCATTCAATTTTCATTTATGATGTACCTCTAATATCACCATTATATATATATATATATATATATATATATATATATATATATATATATATATATATATATATATATATATATATATAGATCCAAATTACATTTCGTTGTGCAATTGTGATATTTTATAACAGTAAATTTTGTCATAAAAAACGTTCGTTATAGGATATAAATAGCCTTCAACTTACATTGAATAGCTATCGCCATATTTATCAGATGTGGAGTAATCATTCTCGTGAGAAAAATCTATATTTGTATCCTGTTTTCTCGTCGATATTAGCATATTTATTAGATGGGTATGAGTACAAAGCGAAATGAAATGCAAAACGATATAAAAATTGAGTTTTCATACGAACTCAATGCTAATGTGAATAATTCATGCTATTGCTATGGACACATTTGTTGATTAAAATATTCCATATTTTCATAGAGAACATAAAAAGGATATTCAAAATAAAACTTGTAAGTTCATTAGGAAAAATTCCAAATGATAATTTAGTTTCAACATATATACTTGATTATTCTAAAAACAATAAATTGAATTTCACCCTTGGCTTAAGTTTCACTAGAATTTATTAAAACACTCTACATATGTTTCGGGAGGTTAACCCATTATCGAGAGTACTCAATGTTACTCACATGTATACTCTGATTGTCTTGATAATGGGTTAACCACCCGAAACATATGTAGAGTGTTTCAATATATTTTGTTAATTTAAACCGACTGGGTCAATTTTAATTTTATAATTGTTTTTAACATAATGTTTCCATAATTTAGCATAATATTCATAATGTTTTAGAGATAAGCGAAACGTCCGTGTCATGTATTGATAATTATTCTGCAAAAACTCAAATTATTGTGTCCTATTCTATATGAAAATGTAATACCATGTTGTAGATTAGAAATTATCTAACTTAGTTAGATATGTGATTTTAATATTTTTTTTGAAACATGGTAATGTGGAAATTTACACGTAAATAAAAACAAAATAATGATGAATCTTATATACCTGAAAATGCCAATGGATTGGTGAAACAATTGCTAAGTTAAGCAATTAGAATCTCAGTTACCAGAAGGTTTAGCGACCCTATAACGTTTTCTCCGCCAATCTTTTGTTGAATAAAATTATAGCAGTTCCGATGAAGAGTGTTTGAAATTAAAATAAATTATAAAAAGCAGTTTTTCTCGTATAATTTTCTGTATATAAATAAATGATGGAAATAACATATGAAATAATCACTAGTGAAATGTAAATATTTAATTAATACAAAACTTTTGTTCTAAAATGATTAACAAGATAAAAATAGATTTTTAAAACTGACAATTCAATTAAGATCTGAATATTCTTGAAACATTTCAGGACTTCATTGACAGCTACTTCATTCGACTTATGCTTGCAAAAAAATTCTATATTGCGATAAAAATAAGACAAGAAAATAACATGAAGATGATGTTCGAAATAAGAATCAAAATGAACATGAACAAAAAAATTAAATTTACAGTGGCGGGTTTGTTCAACAAATTTTTCATTGAAAAAAGTCTGATGATCATTTGTTGAGTTATTGCAGAATTCCATAATGAGAAAAGGTAAATGTACATATAGATATATAAGAATTAGAGTATCTCAATTTTCACATTTTCTTAGAGTTGCATTTCAATTAATCATTTCCATATTTTAGGATGCACGTTTCAGCTCATTTTTCATAAAATTTTTGACTCTTCGGTTTTTTTCATGTATTCTTCATGTTCCACGATTTGCCTGATGAAACTCTAACATAAGCGAAACATACGTTCCTCAGTTTTCTGGCGAATTGTGTGCATATAGGGATTTGTTTGTGACTGTGGAAGCCAAATAAACCTGTATTCATCAGATATTACGTTTTCGAGTTTCGAAAATGAATTCTCAGTTCTTGCTGAAAAGTTTATATCGAAATATTCATATAGAATGTGAAAAATAAATCCAAACAAATTATGTTGAATTTTCCACCATTTATATTCGGAGTTTCATACAAATTGAACCGGGTTTGCTTGTTAGCCTCTATTTCAGAGTTCAACATAAATAACAAACGTTTGTTCGGGTATTTAGAACTTTCATAAGAAAATATGTATTTTTCGAATAAATCCTACATCAACTCGTTAAAAGTTCAGATTTGAGTGACGTTTAAATTAAAAATTTGTACTAAAAATTTTTGATTGAATTCATATTTCATTTCAAACCGTTGAAATAAAAAATTCGAGTGTTGAGGGTGATGGAATATTTCGATATGAAAAACAAAATTGAAGAATTTCAACTGAATAATTCAATATATTATTTCTTGATATATTTCGACTTTCGTATGTCGAAGTTCGTATGCGTTGAATCTGGCTGCATTGCTCTGAAGAGAACCAAAAGCTTGAAACACGCGTAAAAGGCTTTCACTCCAGTTTATATTTTCCCCGCGAGAAACTTTTTCTACAACCTTCAGGAAATTTATTCTGGAATGCTTTCAAGCATTAAAAGATTTTTAAGATTTCGAAGATTCAATTCTCAGTATATTCTTAGTGAAAAATAAAAAGGAAGGAAAATAATTTAAATATAAGTTCTGTTGTCAACGAGGACGTACCTATCACTTTCGAGAGTGAATAGTGGACTTCGAAAAATCATCGATCTTGTAGAATGATAATGAGATACAATGGTTTCATCATTATTATGAATCATAAGTCTCATTCAATGAATCAATCAGGAATGGATGACAGATTCTATATCTGAATGTGGATAACATTAGTTCGTAAACTATTCACGTGAGCTTCCTCAATCGAAGAAAAGACGTATAAACTCCCTCTAGCATTTTAGATTTCTACTAATGACAACATAAATTGAAGTACGTAGAGGCTCTGTAGACATTTCGTTCGAACACAACTGAGCTTTGTCTGCATTGTGTAAGAATGGTCCCATGCCTAATCGCTCCAGATTACACCCTGGTGTACAAAAGATAGCTAGCTTCAAGATTCACGAATCTTTCATAGCAGTCAAGAGTCAACTACCTGAGAGTTTCATTTGAAATATTTACATTGAGATTTTGAGTATTGACTAGTATGAATGATTCGTGAATCGTGAAACTGTATATATATATATATATATATATATATATATATATATATATATATATATATATATTTTGAAAGTTTTTAGCATTAACAGGCTTTTTTTAATATGAAAAAGTTTATTTCTGTTGACGTTTCGTTGTTATATTACAACTTTTTTTTCATATTAAAAAAGCCTGTTAATGCTAAAAACTTTCAAAATAAATACCTCAAACAGGCAATAAATCAATTTCAAGATATATATATATATATATATATATATATATATATATATATATATATATATATATATATATATATATAGACACTTACAGGTACAACTTCCAAAGTAAAATTTATAGGTGAAGTATCAGATCCCTTTGAAATCAAACCGGTGTGCGGCAGGGGATGGACTTCCGCCAATCATTTTCAATATTGTTTTAGAAAAGATCATTAGGGAGTGGGAACTTCACGTAGAGGGCATAAAAGTGGCTATCAAAAAAAGGAATAGAATACATGTCAAATGTCTCGCTTTTGCAGAGAATACTGCTATCATCACAAATGAGAGAACTGAAGCCATTCTCACCGTGAGAAAACTACATTAAATTGCGCAGAAAACCGGGAAACACATACATTTCTTACGATAAGAGCAAATACATTAAAAGAAAATACAGAAAAATAAATGTTCTCTTATGACAAAACATGGTGAAATTCTGCAAGTCGGCCATTTCAAAATACCTAGGGAAACGTATACAGTCCTCAGGTTTAAACCGAATCGCTAATGAACAGAGAATTATCGATCTCCAAAGGGGCTACAAACTAACATGGGCTAACTATAACAAAAAGTGCATTTCGAGAGCCGCCAAATTGAGACATTATAACACAACGGTTCTTCCAGAAGCAATCTACGCTTCTCAGAAATTCTCAGAAAGATTTACGGACCAATCAATAGAAACGGCATTTGGATGGAAAGACCTCAGAATGAACTGTATCAAAAGACTATGCACTTGTCTACAGAATCAAATAGTCGAGAATACCGAAGAAACTACTCGATATAATTATGAATAGTAAATGCCGAACAGAGTGGCTAATAGAGGTCCAAAAGGATCTACAACAGATCAACATAAGAAATTTCGAAGGTCGCACTGAGTGTCGCTATAAAATCACTTATGTGCAGTTTTAGCGAAAATCAAATCGCCAACCTGGAATAAAATGGACAGATTAACGGAAAAAAGAGCATTCAGAGAGGATGAAGCGTTTTTGGGAGGAATAAAAATTAAGCAAATGTCGCTAATATTAATAAGCTAATAATCGCGAATTCAAGTTCAGTCGTTCTCCTCATGGGGAACAATCGTAATTTAATAATAATATATATATATATATATATATATATATATATATATATATATATATATATATATATATTATATATATATATATATATATATATATATATATATATATATATATATATATATATATATATATATATATATATATATATTTCCACTCAAGGATGCTTTACGCTCTGGAGCTGTGGGGAGTGACTTGTCATGTGAAGGAGATTCTTACATCTCAAAAGGAGGCTCTCAGAGCTATCGAAGCGGTAAACTCCCTGTGTCACTGCAAGTCAATTTTCAGGAAACACGGGGTGTTGACTGTGGTAGCCGAACTAATACTGAGACTGGTTATGAATGTTGCAAAAAATCCCGCCAGATATGAAAAACGATCGGCATGTCAACCTTATAATATCAGATCGCATGAAGACCTTAATATTGGAAAAGCAAGACTGACGTCGGGTATGAGAAAAACGAAGGAGTTAAACTTTTTTACAGACTACCGATCCAATGGAGGAATCTACAACAAAGGGTCATTCGGAGAACAATGAAAAACTACCTAAGAGAAAATCCTCCCTACTGCTTGGATGAGTTTAGAGTAGAAATTTAAAATCCTAATTCATATAAACTGGAATTAATTAATTATTTTTTGAATTTATTTTGTTAATTTTGACTTAGCTACTATGTAATTGAAATAAACTATCTATCTATCTATCTATATATATATATATATATATATATATATATATATATATATATATATATATATATATATATATATATATATATATATATATATATATATATATATATATATATATATATATATATATATATATATATATATATATATATAATTATATATATAATTGAAAAATAAAAAACTAAAAAATATAAAATAGTCTGTTATTGTTTAAGATATTATAAACATTACTATCTCACATAGACAATGAAACAAATTTTGAAAAAAGAATATATAAATATATATATATATATATATATATATATATATATATATATATATATATACCCGCATTTTTTCATAAACTGAAAAAAATGTCAAAATAGGCATAAAATCGAGAAGTAAATAAAAAAACTTCTCCATCAATTTGCCTTGTTAACTGAAAATTCATTCTTTGCTCTGTTCAGTTTTTTCATTGAAGCATTGAACTTTCCTACTTTATTTCGGTAATTACTTGTTTCAAGGCTAGTAACATTATACGAAACGAAATTGAACCCGTTTACGAAAACTGGAATATCGAATTTGATTATGTCCTCGTTTTATTTTCTTTCAAGTTTCGTATCATTCACGAATTCACAATTTGAACGCTTTGAAAATTATGCAAATAATTATTTTTTTCAACCTGAACTCTTAAACGGTTGTTGCAAAAAGTTGAACAATGACGGAAAACAACTGGATCTCCGTCGAGTTATAATCCATGACTTCCTCTATTCCTTTATTAATACAAATGAGTATTTGATATTTCATTTCCGGTTCGAAACATTATGACTTTATGAACCCCAATCATCTTATATTCATCAAGTATCGCGAAAATGTCAATTGGAAGGAAACAAATTTATGATTCCTAGCACGAAAACTTCGTGTTTCAATTAAACATCGAAATTAAGTGTCTAAATTAAGCATCGGATGATACCCCTATGAATAAATTGAAGAGTTTGAATGTGTCGAAGTGTAGTGTTGTTTCTTTCACAAGGAGAAGAGACCGAATTGACTGTGATTACAGCGTCGGTGGTCAGGTTCTTTCTCGTTCCGATAAGGTGAGACATCTTGTCGTAGTCTTCGACCAGAAGTTTTCCTTTGTCGCACACATCACCCAACTTATTTCATTTGCCTGCGAAAATATATGGTTTCCTTATACGTAATGGCAAATATTTTAATAATTCCTCAACATTCGTAGGACTATTTAATACCCTAATCCGTAGCTAGTTGGAGTATGATCTGGCATCCTTTTTACACTTGCCATCAACGACATCTTGAGGCTATTCAGAGAAGGTTCTTGAAATTTTTAGTTTGGAGAGAGGATAAAGTTTATCCACAGAGAGGAGTCAATCATAACGAATTATTGAGTCGATTTAGTTTGATCTCGTTGCAGAGCAGGAGACAAATTTTATCACTCAAATTTTTGTACGAATTACTGCACAATAGTACTGATTGTCCTCCTCTCTTGTCCCCTTTGAAATTTCGTGTTCCTAGGCAAAATTCTCGTAATACAGAATTATTCCACCTAGAGACTCCGAGGACCAACTGTTTAATACAATCCCCCATTTGGTTTATGGAGTCTACATTCAATAGAGTTGCCAATAATTGTGACATTCACTTTGACTCCATAGAATTTATTATCAGGAGTTATGTGAACAAATAAGTTACTATTTTTTTAGATTAGATTGAGCTCTTTGTCAAATCTTTTTTTAAATTATTTAGTTATGTATTCAACATTGTTATTATCTTCTGTAATTTGTTGTCAGACCTGTTGAGAATGAAGAACTTATTATTATTATTAACTGAATTATAATGTAAGTTTTATAAATGACACGGAGGTTTCGCTTATATCTTGGTGAAACATTATATTAAAAACAATAAATTGAATATTAACACACTTGACTTAAGTTTCACGGAATATATTGAAAACCCCACATATGTTTCGGGTGGTTAACCCATTATCAAGAGGATATAATTTTACTTACATCAGTTATATTGTATAGTATCACCATTTTCGAAAATAAGTCAACTTTGTTCATGTTATTCACCAATAATGAACCCAAATCGTTTTTGATAGTGCAGATGGTATTTACGTTACTTTTATATAATCTTTTACATATTATATTACTAAAATTAGGTTAATAATTAATTGAAGAAATATCTCACGTTGTTTACCTGAATTAATGGGAACATTTTTGTGTAATAATATCTTACTCCCTTTATTTTTGTTTAATTTATCAATAAAAAAGGGTTTAGCCATTTTCAGTTGTAATTTTTTTAGATAATCAAACATCTTCAAAATTTTTGAAGACAACGGAAGTGAAAGTATTCTATTCGCTAATGAATGAAAAGCACTCATTATAATTTTTTGCGACTGACAACTGGGCTAACATCCCGAAATATATGTAGAGTTGTTTATATACTCAGTGGAACTTAAGCCTTAAGTGTTGTAATTTTAATCAACTATTATTTAAAATAATGATTCACCAAGTAACGAGCAAAAGCTACTAGTCATTTATTTAAAATATATATAGATGAGAAATTTTTCCCGAGCAAGCTACTCTGTATAAATAATTGTTAATACTAGTATTCAAAATGGGCCGTGTGAGCACCTCTGACGAGCCTCGCTCAGGTCACAACTTCAGAAGTGATTGAGAAAATCCATCAAATAGTATTGGAAGACCACAGATTGAAAGTTCATGAGATAGCTGAGACCCGTAGGATGTCAGCTGAACGTGTGCGAAATATTTTGCACAATCATTTGAGCCTGGAAAAGCAGTCTGCAAGATGGGTATCGCTTTTGCTAACTTCACCAAAATCTGATTCGAAATAACATTTCTACCGGATATTTGGCGATGTTTCGGCGTAATCCAAACGAATTTTTGCGTCGATTCATAACTGTTAAATAGACTTCACTACTACTACTGAAGATAGAGAACAATCGAAACAGTGAATTGGAAAGAGAGAATCAACTGCAAAGAAGGCGAAAACAATTTAATCGAAAACAAGGTTATGGCTACTGTTCTTTGGTATGCGAGAGGAATTATATACATTGATTATCTTGAAAGGGATGAGACTATCACTGGTCAATATTACGCAGCCTAATTGCAGCGTTTGAAGAACGAGATGCAAATTAAACTACCTCATTTGACGAAGAAAATTATTTCGTTTCATCACGATAACGCACTAGCGCATTCGTCGATTGTTGCGAGGTCCAAAATCCACGAATAGAAGTTTGAATTGATTCCGCATCATTCCTACTCTCCAGACTTAGCCCCCAACGAATATTATCTGTTTCCTATACACAAAAAATCGCTTGGCGGTAAAAATTTGAGAGCAACGAAGAAGTTATCGCAACTATGAATCAGTATTTTGAGTAGCTTGACGGAATACGTTTAAAACTGGTATAACTTGATTAGAACGCCTTCATGAGAAATGTATCAGTATTGATGGAGATAATGTTGAAAAATAAAGCAAAAAAAGGTTCAAAACCATTTTAGTTTTTCTTGGTCGGGCCGTAAAGTTTTCATCCCACCCTCGTAATTCTACTCCAAATTCAATCCCAGAATTCGAGTTCTTCCAAATAAATTCTCCAATCTCTAGCAATCTCTGTACTTTTTCCATAAACCTTTTCATATTATACTGGACCAGAATTTCGACTCCGTTAACCCGATGTAGATTCCAAACTTTTTCGCTATAAGCGTTGTATGCTAATTCAGTCCGCGTCATTATATTTTGCTTTACGTCAAGACCATATGTATGCAGTGAATAATGTAATACAATATATCTGTTATCTCTCCCGCTTTGCTGAAACATTATAAGCGATTTGGTCTGCCCCCAACCTCGAGATATCATCAAGTCGCCACATATGTACGATTTTTAGTTTTTTCAAGAGAAAGAGCGTTACATATTTTATGATGTAATCAAATTGGGCTAATTAAAGGGATATATTATAGGATCATTCAGCTCGGTGTTCTATCTCACGTTCCTTCATTATAATTTTGAATTTTTGATGATGATAGAAGCTTTATGACAGAAACTGTAATATTTAACTTTCATTACTAATGCTCCGTGTAATTTTAGTTCTAATATAATTACACAAATCTAATCGATATTCCATTTTCCCAATCTTCCGTTCTGATATCAATAAAATACATTGAATTTAGTTGGAATTAATATATAACTAAATATATATATATATATATATATATATATATATATATATATATATATATATATATATATATACATATATATATATATATATATATATATATATATATATATATATATATATATATATATATATATATATATATATATATATAGTATATTACATGGTATATTATAAACAGTTCAAAATTGTTAATTTTAATGTTATAATTTTTAACTGTTTATAATATAGTCGCCATTTTGAGAAGGTTTAGCAGAATAGATTTTTGAGCCTAAAGCTGGAAGTTTGAGTACGCTTGGTGAGGTAAGAGTATTTCAGTAATTGTTTGATGAGACAATTGGCATTTGATTTTTTGAAATTTTATCAGCCTTAAATTCACTTTCATTCAATAACTCTTCAATTTATGTGCTGAATATTCATTTTTATTTAAGCGTTCATTATATATTTTTTGTTGGGACGATTAAGTCCTTTTTGCTAAGAGAGAATTAATTTATATATTTGTTTCAATTTTTTTTGCATTTCACATTATAAATTTCCTTTTATACTCAATAAATATGTATATCTACATAAAATGATATCATTGAACCAAGTGGATATTACTGTAAGGGAGAACTAATATTAAAAACTGTTTTATCTGGTAGAGTTGTTGTTTGATCCACAAGAAAAGCAATTTTATTGTACCGAGCACTTTCAAACCTATGGTGCCTGGCATTGAATTTTTATTACTCAATTAACACACCCTATATTCACAGTAGCTGACTGTGGTATGGTACAATTCATTCACTTTTAGTTTTAACTTAGCAGTCACACAGGTTTTGAACCTGTGTGACTTAATTAATCGCATTTGTAGATGTATTCAAACCCATAACTAGATAACAAAAGTGGGATATAGCTCTAATGTATATGGAAAATATATGTAAAAAATGACGAATCGTCAGTGATGAACACTAACGACTCAAAATTAAAGCAAGAACGAACTCAGTCATACAATCTTGAACTCAGTGGTGGCAACTAACCTTGTTTTTAATAACATCTCAAAATAAAACAGCTGTGATGACCTTCAACCATATTTCTCAAAGAGTTCAGATGTGGACATTCATTAAGGTGCATAAGAAGAACAATCTCCTATAATAATAATAATAATAATATAATTTTATTGAGAAACATTCCTTACAAAGTAAAATTACATTCATTTCAATTGATAAATAACTACAACTAAGAGAAATGCTCTCAAAAGGACCGAATTCAGTTTGGAGTCTGATCTTCCATTCAGCCCTCGAGCAAAAATATTGGTTCATACAAAAATCTTGGTTAAATTCATATTTACAGTAATATACAATTTTGATTGAAAAGAAAACAAAATAAAAATTTCCTCAGAGATATTAAACATTTGAGACAATTTCACATGGTGAAGAACATTAGAATTAAAAAATTATACAAATATATGATACAAAAAAATGATTCAAACATTATTGCCTACATCCGAATCATCGAAGTACTCTGACACACTATAGTACGCCTTTGTTAAGAGCAGAGATTTAACTCTCCTCTTAAACAAATGAGCTTTCAGTACTTTCAAATTCGATGGTAAATGGTTGAAAATTTTAATGCTCTGACAATAGAGAGAGTGCTCAAATTTGGCTGTTCTATGCATAGGAATAAGTAGCACATCCCTGTTTCTTGTTGAATACTCATGATTACTATTCAATTTAATAAATCTATCTTCATTTTCTTTAACATATAACAAACATCTATAAATATATAAACACGGTAAGGTGAGTATGTAATTATTAATGAAGATAGGTTTACAAGATGTTCGCTGATGAATATTGAATATCAATCGAAGTATTCGCTTCTGTGTAATAAACACCCTATTTATTTCTGTAGAGCAACCCCACAGCAGAATATTATAATTTAGATGACTATATACAAGACTGTAATACACATTCATGACACAGTTTCTAGGTACGATGTTCTTGATTCTAGAGATTGCAAAAAATGAGTTACTCAATTTTTTACATAAGACCTCAATGTGTGTTGTCCATCTCAAATTTCTGTCTACATATAATCCAAGAAACTTCGTTGATTGGGATGATGATATAGTGTTGTCCCCATATCTAACATCCAAGGTACTAATTCCATTGCCCTTCAGACAAAACTGAACACATACAGTTTTGTCAATGTTCACCATCAGATTGTTCATTTGACACCAACTTGCAAACTCCCTCACAATGCATTCACATGCCTCCAGAAGTTCTTCAGGAGTCCTGCCAGAAACAACCACCGATGAATCATCGGCAAATAGTGTCACCAAAAACCGGGACAACTTCGCAGGCAGATCGTTTATGAACAATATGAATAAAAGAGGTCCGAGTACAGAGCCTTGAGGCAATATCATGTCTCTGAGAATAACTCTCACCTATTTTCACTAACATTGTTCTTTCTTCAAGATAACTACGTAACCATCTCAGAAACACACCTCTGAAACCTAAATTGTAGCATTTATCAAGTATTACACACATATGAACAGTATATAGTACTGTTAGATCGACGTAATATGTTGATTACGTGGTTTTAAGCTTATTGTTTCTTGGATTTTCATATCAGTGCTCTGAAATTTCCAACCCGTTCGAAACATCCACCCTACTCCAGATGAATCCTTCCGAAATAATGTTTACTACCAAAGTTTGTACAAGTACTCAGCAACACGAGAAAACAATGTATACGACGTACAACAAAAGTCCTCGAGTGGAACGACAAGAGTCGAGAGGCTAATTTCGTATATGACACGGCCAAATCCGAAAGTGGCGTGCATTTTAAAGTTACGAACTAGATTAAAACACGTTTCCATTATGAACTAACTCAATATAAAACAAAACTTTTTTAATTAACCTAGGGTTAATTTTTCCCTTTTCGCGACGAAATGAAACTGGCGTCTCTGTAACTTTGATATAAATTTATTGGAAATTCAATAAAATTCGGACCTTCGAGCAGTGATATTACTTTTGACGTTTATATGAATTTAGCTCATTTAGGAAGTTCGGTCATAATGGAAGTTAAATTTCAGATTCCGGCTACGAAATGTCGAAAACAATTGGATTTATGGAGGGTCGGAATGGGTTTTATTTGATTGTAATTGAACTATGCTTCTAAATACTCAGAATATTTTATCCGTCACTTTATGCAGGACGAAATAATGATAATGATTGTACGAATCAGTGCTGTCTAAACTCCACATTGAAACTATCAAAATGGGAGCAGTACTCGGACTTTTCAACTGAAATGACATTCCATTAATACGGTTTATTTTGTCGAAGAATTTCTCTGAAATGTAAAGTATACTTGAAAATCACAGTACTTATGTGGTTAGTTGCGAAATCCAGCTCGACATCTAAGGTTACATTGAAATAATTTCACTTGTTCTCACATGTCTTGATGACAGTTTAATATTCTGTTGGGAATTGTCATTGTCACTCGATGGAAGAAAACATATCTCAGAATAGTATCACTATTCTGTGAACTCATTAGGACGCTACACCTCCAATTGTCAGCATATAAAAAAGGCTACCAAAATCCAATCTCTCTTTTCAGTCAGGGGTCTTCTCTGAGAGTTACTTCTATGTTCAACAATCTGTCATTTTAATTTCCATCAAGTAACACAACAACAACCACGTGTTCAATAGCTCGTTCCTTGTAAATAATCATAAATATATATTCTCAATACAATTGTCGTTTAATATTTCCATGCGTAGAATAATATAGCAACACGCTATAAATTGGTGACACCCGACGTGATTTCATGTGGAAATATATGAAACAATCAATTCACATAATTTTTTTACCAAGGGACGAAGACAAACCAATCAACAAGATGTTGCAACATTCGATCAACAGGAAATAATTCAAGAAAGGACTATCAGAGAAGCAGCCTGAAACGAGCAACTACAAAACATTCCAATGAAAAAACTACTGAAGGTCAAAATGATAACTCCAAAGTGCTTTGAACAACAGAAGATTCAGCCAACAACACCATTTAAAGCAAAGAAGGTTCCGCCAACAACACAATCTTGGTCTATTTCTTCAACCAAGCGATTCAACAATTCAAAGGTAACCAAGAAAAATCCGTTGATTTCTATTCATGAAAGTTGTCACAAACTCGGGTCAATAAAACACTTATGATCAGAAACTTATAGCCATTTATAGTGCAATCAAATACATAAGACATCTGCTTCAAGGTAAGCACTTTACTCATTGACCATCAACTTTCGTATCCAGACAGAATTTAGATGAAGCTTCACCTCAATGGGCTAGACATTAGCCTGACCCCTTCTCGACCAACATTTGCCGCATCAAAGGCAAGTCACACGTGGTAGCAGATGCACTCAGTAGAAAATCTGTCATTGATTGTTCAACTTCTAAATTATAAACATTCGAACATCAGTCATTCGATGAAGAATTACAGAAACTCCTTGAAAACTCTCTCTCTTCATCACTAAGGCTCAAGAAAATTTACATTCCTTGACATATATATTCAAACTTATTGTGACAACGAGAAAATCAGATGTATTGTACCCAACAGTCTTCGGAAGCATATCTTCAATTAATTTCACTAACCGAAACACTTTTGTCGACAAATCAGAAAGGAGATGCCATCATTGAGTCCAGTACATTCCAGAAAATTGAACTACTACACTAAGCAACCGTTCACCAGCCCTATGGGACATTCTTAATCATCAACAATAGTGACAAGTTCTTCAGTGTAGTTTTCTTTCACTTTGCAGCAAAACAGTTAACATCATTTCCGCGAATATTATGTATCAATTTCAATATGTAATCATTTCAACATTCCATTAATTGTACATAATATTTCATTGTCATTCATGACTTTTGTTTTTTTATTAATTTTCTTCATGGCTCCGCCTCTATGGGGGGAGTTCTGTAGGGAATTGTCATTGTCATTCGATGGAAGAAAACATATCACAGAATAGTATCACTATTCTGTGATCACATTGGGATCCATCACAATCTTGGTCCATCTCTTCAACCAAGCCATTCAACAATTCAAAGGTAACCAAGGGAAACCGTTGATTTTTATTCATGAAAATTGTCACAAACTCAAGTCAACAGAACACTCATGATCAGGAACTTATAGCCATTTAGAGTACAATCAAATATATAAGATATCTACTTCAAGGTAATTTTAGCAAATTAATTAGAAAAATTTTATATTGCTAGCCTTGAGTCACATGACATTTAATTGAGAAAATTCATTTAGTCAACATCAATTTTAAAGTCCAGAAAAATTCTAGTACACAAAAACTTAATGTTCTTTCATTATTTCGAATGAGTTCAATAACATAAATTATTTTTTATAAATATCACCGTATAAAGTAGTTTGTTTACAAACTCCATTCAGGATGAACTAGATTAGTTACAAATGCCATAAGACAATTACAATACAGCCAAAGGGAATGTAAGCGAGATGTGCCGAAACAAGAGATGGTATACACTCAGTCACGTAACTGTAATAGAATTCAAAAGTTTTGATATAGCGTTGGACATAGAGACAAATGACCGGACCTAATGTGAGTGTCGTTAGTTCCCACTCGAAGCAACCATAACGACTCTTTCTGTCCCAGACATTCATTACACCAAGTTTTGCCAACAAATTTCAACTTAAAATGTGAGCCAACAACCAACCGGCTAACTACGATGCTCTAGAAACACACTTGATAATATTGCGATGGAATTGAACAGCGAAAACTCAATAATTATATATATATATATAATAATATATAGTTTTAAGATTCACAGGTTATTATTCAATACTAGTAAATACTGCGACTCTCAATCGAAATATTTCAAATGAAACTCTCGGGAGCTGTCTATAAAAATGTTGTCAACGAGAAAAAACCCATCATTTTCGAGAGTGAATATTAAGGGTGTTTCGAAAAATTCATCGATCTTGTTGAATGATAATAGGATACAATTATTTGATCATTATTATGAATCATCAGTCCATATTTTATCTATCAATCAAGAATCGATGACTTTCAAAACGAAGTATTGATTTATACTTACGAAGTATCGATTTGGTATAGGTCCGATACCAAATTGAGGGAAATGTTTCCTAGTGAAATATTCACGTAGGCTCCCTCTATCGGAGAAAAGACGTATAAACTCTCCCTAATGTTAAAGAGTCCTACTCATGACAACAGTAGCGCAAGTGAAAGACTTTGTAGATAATTCATTCGAACACAGCAGAAAAGTGTAGACAGCTGCCTGAGAGTTTTATTTGAAATATTTCGATATTTCGATTGAGAGTCTCAGCATTTACCAGTATTGAATGACCTGTGAATCTTGAAACTAGCTATACTTTTGCCCGCCTGGGCTTGATCTGGAGCGATTAGGCATGCGATTATTCGTACACATTGCGGACACTTTTCTGTAGTGTTCGAATGAAATATCTACGAAGCCTTTCACTATATATATATATATATATATATATATATATATATATATATATATATATATATATATATATATATATATATATATATATATATATATATATATATATATATATATATGTATATATATATATATATATATATATATATATATATATATGTTCAGAAAGGTTCCCGCGGTCAGAAGTATGTATAAAACTTGGTTCTCGGAATGAGCCGCGTTCTGGATTTATATAATCTCGACGTTTCGGCTTCCGTTGTAAAGCCATCTTCAGGAGTTGGAATAAATTGGTAAAGGAGAGGGTTATTCGGTTACGTGGCCTCAATCTGCCTACTCCACGAACTGAATAAAGGAAAATGAGGAAAGGTTACCTGGTTACGTGGCCCCAATCTGCCTACTCCACGAACCAAATGAGGGAAACTAGAAACGATAAGAAATGATTCGGTTGCGTGGCCTCAATCCACGAGCCAAATCGTTTCTAATAGTTAACTCCGAAGTCTCAACCTGCCTACTCTTCGGAGTCAACTCAGTTGACTCAGTAACCAGGTAACCTTTTCTCATTTTCCTTCATTCAGTTCGTGGAGTTGGCGGATTGAGGCCACGTAACCGAATAACCCTTTCCTTTACTAATTTATTCCAACTCCTGAAGATGGCTTCACAACGGAAGCCGAAACGTCGAGATTATATAAATCTAGAACGCGGCTCATTCCGAGAACCAAGTTATATATATATATATATATATATATATATATATATATATATATATATATATATATATATATATTATTTAGTTTTTAGCAATAACAGGCTTTTTTTGATATGAAAAAGTTTATTTTTGTTGACGTTCCGTTGTTATATTACAACTTTGTCAAAACTAATGAATAATTGAATTTATGAGTTAATATAGATATCAAATGTCAAACTTATTTTTTAGAAAAATCAAATTAGTTTTTTTGTATCTTCACTCATTGATTTCCATTATAATATTAATTTCAAGAAACATATATATATATATATATATATATATATATATATATATATATATATATATATATATATATATATATATATATATGTTTATAATAATTTATAAGGATTTATTGACTCAGTATTTGCAGTGGTACTCTTTTCTCTTTACCGAGCTTTCGCAATCTACTTTATTGCTTCTTCAGGGTTCTTAAATATATGAAACAACCTTAACCAAAATTTACAACACAATATACACTGTTTGCTGACATTAGAGTTGAGGTTACAATTATTAAACTATTTAGAATAAGAACAAAAGCATAAGCGTAATTTGCCAAATTCATCTAATATTTACAATTTCATCTCAATATTTGATTTTAATATATAATTTCACGTTAAATGTCTATATTCTTGACACGTATCATCTGATCCCAGTTATTTCCTTTCTTCTTATTTTTTGTCGTGTTTTCTTTCTTGTTCCATATCCAGTAAGTAGCTAATATGCGTCTGCTTCTTGCTGCCGCTAGTTTGATGTTATTTGATCTCTAATTCTAAGGATTTTGTGTTGTTTCTAATCCATATTTGTATTCCATATCTTCATAAAAACCCATTTCTGTTTTATTTATAAATTATTTAAGAGCCTGTAGGATACTATTTATAATAATTTGTAAGGTTGTTTTATATATTTTATAACCCTGAAGAAGCAATAAAAAAGATTGCGAAATCTTGGTAAAGACAAAAGAGTACCACTGCAAATACTGAGTCAATAAACCCTCACAAATTAATATAAATAGTATCCTACACATTACTCGTATTGATCTGTGATATTTCTGTAAATTTACAACTCTGGTTTCATGAAAAGTTCACTGAAAAGAATCCTTCTAAATTTTCATCTCGAAATGTTTTCATTTCGGTAAAGCAGAATGTGTACAAATCCGACATTTTCGCTGCTTCAAAGTACTACTTTATAAACATATTGAAATAAAATCGGACACTGGAAACTTGGAAATTTTATTACAGTCCAAAACTTTCAACGGGTCCGGACGAACGGCCATCGCCGGAGTTTCGAATTACCCGGAATTGTTTGGCGAAAAGTTGTTGTATCGGATTATGGTCGAATAAAATCAATTTTTATCGGCCGGTTCCGATAGGGCCGCAGGCCGCTTTGAAATATGTGCAACTTTTTGAAATTATGAATGTCGAATTTTCACCCAACTTTTTTACGATTGCGATTCTCATTGCTGAAACGTTTGTTTGCCAATTTTTTGGCGCTCTTTGTAGCGAGCGCTCGTAAATCGAAAAGCTTCGAAGCTCCAGTTTTCGATTGAACAGTTACAATGAGCGATTCTCTGATTTTCGCGACTGTTTTTCCCAGCTGAATGTTACAAAGTTACAATTTCGATAGCTTGCATAATTTTCGGTATTTCAAGCAAATGGACAAATGTTATGTAATGTAAAAACGAAAAAGCCTTTTCATTCTTCTTCAAATGAAGTGATTCACTAGAAAGTGCATACAGAATAGGAAGAAGTTTGGGGACATTAACGAAGAATATGTGTGATAGGGGACCGTTCAAGTATTACGTAAGCACTATTGGGGGACGTGGGGGTCTTTGCTTTGATTATTTTGGATGACATGGGGCGAAGGGGGGTCTAGATGACGATAACGTCATCAGGTGTTATTTCCTTTTTTACACATATGGCAACCCTCACCTTGTCTTTTCTTGAAAACTCAAACGCATTTTCTGGGATTTTCATCATCACAATGTCATCGAAAACCTAGAATCATGGATTCGGGTATCAGGTCTGAAGACTGTTAATTTCAATAAATCTGTGTGAACAATTCTAAGTAAGTTTTTATGTTCGTAATAATACTTAATATTATAATATTTTTGTACCTTACTCTATGTTGAATACCGTATCAGTAAAATCTAATCTCTATAAAAAACTATTTTATTATCTTTAGAATTATAACTTCTGCTCATGAATGATCGAAAAAATCGATATATAAATTTGAAAATGTTTAAGTAAGCATGGGAGGGAGAGGGTAGGCAGTTTGCTTACTTTTGCTGACAAGGGAGATGGGGGGTAAATAATTGTAATATATATGCTTACGTAATACTTGAATGGCCCCTAGTAGAAAATCCACGATTCCACAGATGTTTACGTAGATGCCGGAGAGATTTGCAGTTACACGTGTTATAATAAAAATAATTATTATACTAATTATATTAATCAGTTTCTTATTCTCAACAGGAATAATACAGAAAATAATAACATAATGTTGAATAATGACTAAATAACTGAATAAACAGAATGGAAAGAAATATAGTGAAGAGCTCAATCTGATCTGAAAAACTAACTGATAACTAAATAATGGAATTGAATGATTTTCAATATTAACTCAAAAAATTCAATTCATTTTAGTCAGTGTCTGTGGTTCACATAAAACCTAATAATAACTTCTATGGAGCCAAAGTGAATGTCACATTTATTAGCAACTGTATTGAATTTAAACTCCTTGGACCGAATGGGGGATTGTATTAGAGAGAGCATCCTTGGAATCTCTAGATGAAATAATTCTGTAGTACGAGAAATTTCAAGGAACAAGAAATTTCAAAGTAAGCAAGATAAGAGGACAGCCAATAATGTTGTGAAGTAATTTGTACAAAAATTTTAGTGATAAAATTTCTCATCTGTCCTGCAATGCGAATTGCGATTAAACTAATTCTACTCAATAATTTGCCCTGATTGACTAATTTCTGTGGATAAGCTTTATCCTCCCTCCAATAATTAAGAATGAGTTATACTTTGTTGTGTTGTTATACATTTTGAAGAGCTAATTTGTGTTATGAAATCGTTTTTGGTTGTTCCAACGATTCAACAGATTATTCATTGATTTGAATAAAACTGAGTAGTTTTGTGACTTTAATTATAAATCAATTGAACACAGTGGTTTCATCAGATGTAGATGATAAGTTGAGCTAACACATTGCGGACCGCACGCATTTATGCTGAATTGAGAAAAAATTTCCATTAAACTTCTCCTATTCTTCCTCTTCTTTTTCTTATTTCAATAGAATAACTTTAATATCTACGAGTTAACCTGCGGTACTTGTCCCAGGGAGATTCATTCATAGGTACTTTTTGTGGTGGGGATTTAATTGCAGATTGCGCATGCCTCGTGTCAACTGAAGTAACATTCTTGTTCAGTAGTGTTTAGACTTAGACCGGCACAGCGTCTCCAAATTGTTCAACTGTTTTACGGAAATGGGCGTTCTACGAGGAATATTTTCGACAAAAATATTGTTCACTCATGAGGCTCATCTTGAACAACCTGAAGAGGTTCCAGAGCTGCCATTAAACTCAGAAAAAACTACTGTTTGGTGTGGTTTATGGCTGGTGGAATAATCGGCCCATATTTCTTCAAAACAGAGGCGGCCCGGAATATTACTGTGAATGGTGACCGCCATCGCGCCATGATAACAGACTATTTGATACCAAAAATTGAAGCCCGTGGTCTCGACGAAATTTGCCATACAGCCCGTGAAACTACGGCTTTACTGCGAGAGCGATTCGGCGAACAGCGGATTTCACGCTTTGGACCAGTGAATTGGCCGGCTAGATCATGTGACATCACGCCTCTCAACTCTTTCCTTTGGGGCTATGTAAAATCCAAAGTCTACATGGAAAAGCCGGCTACAATCTAGGCATTGGAGGTCAATGTTACTCGAGTCATTGGCCAAGTACCACTCGAAATACTTATACGCGTCTTTGAAAATTGGAATTACAGAATGGACGTTGTTGACAGTAGTCGCGGACAACATTTGAAAGAAATTATCCTTAAAAAATAATTCTTTATGTTGGTCCAACGGGCAGAAATGTCAGACTTAGATATCTGAACACAAAAGATACTTCGGGAAAAAAAACCAATTCTACGTATGAAACCTTATAAAACCTTATAAAAAAACCACTGTTTCAACAACAATTTCAAAATATTGCATATAACCATGTTAGATGTCCATGGCTATCAATAAAAGGAAAAAATCGAATAGTTTATCGAATGACCAACTTCCAATGAATGATTCTGCATCATTAAATTCATTCCAGTAGAAGAGAAAGAAGAAGAAGTGGAAAAGAAGAAAAGTATTCATGTTCTATGGTCAATTCTTCACACTTCAGCATAAATATGGGCGGTCCATGTTTTAGATTAGTTTATCATCTACATCTGATGAAGCCACTGTGTTGACGAAGCAATATCATCATGTTTGACTGAATTATAGTGAAAATGACAAAACTACTTAGTTTTATTCGAATTATGTTTTCAGATTTTCATCGAGTATAGACTCAATCGATTAGTGAGATAATATGTGCTTCTTCAAACTCGAATTCTGATAATTTCACTTGATATTTCCTCTAGAAAAATTGTAATAATTGAAATCGAAAATATTTTTCAAATGGAAATTTAACGATCGGCTCTCTTTTTGAAGTTACTCTTCGTCCTGAAAAATCTCCCTCATTCATTCAATTGAGAATTTTGATAATCGTCAATTTTTTTAAAAAGTTTTCAAAGCTTATGGTTCAAAACTTTCGTTATTCATGTTCAAAAAATCATTTAATGACAAAATCATTTCTAGATTTTGTTGAAAAACGTATGTTAAATCAAAATGAAGTATATTACATTCTTTTGACATGGGAACATAATTTTATTCTGATATTTTTCCGTTTTTTATAACATAGTTGTTCGGGTTTCATAATGAAGCTCAAAACTTTTCTGTCTAATAAACTTCACAAGAAAAATCACAAATTTTCGGTCCTTTTCATCATGGCTCAAGATGTATTTGACGTTTCAAAGACAATCGGTTTGATTAAGTTGTGTAAGCTAAACAAAAACTAGCCTTACTCTTGTAACTAAGTGTAAGTTAAAGTGAAAATGACTTTTCGCGAATCAAAATGACATATTGAATTTAACAGTCACAGTTGTAGCATAGAAACTTCCTAAATTTCCAGTACAATCCCTATTTCATTCTTATGTCAATAACATCTGATCAAATGTCACGTTTTTCTATCAACTGTATATTTAATCTTTATGATGGATATTTTGGTCGATGATATCTATTTTGATCATTTATCAGTGATCATGCCACTCAGAATAGCGCAATATTTTCATCAACTTCAGTGACCTACATATGACTTTGTAATATATAATATTTCATTTTCAGTTTTGTTTCATTTGGTAACTCTTTATTCCTATCGCAATTTATTTTAATTTTATGTCGGTTGACTTCCTCAACATTTATACATACAGACAATTTTATCCATACATTTATACATTTCATTAATATATTAATTGAAAAACACTTGGCTAGTTGTCACAAAATTTTTAATAAATAAGTACTTGACCATTGTTTCGGGGTGTTAACCCATTTTCAAAAGTTAAAAACTCATTATATTTCATTAACTTCTGTTGACTAAGTATATTTTACTTTTAATTCGTTCCATTTATTTATTGTTTATCATGATTTATTTTAAGTTAATTTTCGTTGTATATATTCGTTTATACTCTCTTTTTAATGTTTATTCTTTAATTTTTTCTTATTTACTATTTTTTGCGTACAACTTGTTATTGTTTTCCTGTATATCTATTGACAATAAATGTAGCGTCATTATTATGAGAAATTTGATGCCCTATTTTGTGTTTGGTACATATGTACCTGCCAACAATTCCGATATCTTTATCTCAAGCACGTGGCACCTTGCACAACTATATTCGTGATACAAATTGGACAACAAAGCGTGCTACAGTCTGCGATACACCTGTCACAGGTGGTAAAGGGCACAATTTTGAATAGCAGATGCTCACTTTCGTAATTCGAAGTCGCTGTTACAGAATTATCAATTATATAAACCTGTTGCATTGTTTTGGCTATGATTGTATATAAAATGTATGATCTCATTACGATGACATAACGAGGTTCAAAAGACACTTAGTCTTTTGAATTGTATCACCGTAATTGGGAATTAAATGAAAATATTATTTCAACAAAATTTTCGTTGCAGTTTCAATTTCTTCGAAACTTAACAACACAAATACAAATTCGAATTCACGTTTTCAAAATTGATGAAATATTGAATTGTAGAAAAATAACATCAATTAAACACTAAATTAGCGTTTTTATTTTTTATATGGAAAAATATTTCTAAAATTCACATTAACTTTCCCGTTTGAATAACAATTTAAAACTTTATATATGTTGTCGACGATATATAATACAATTATTAATTTTTCCTGATATAATTATGAAGAAATTTATGAATACCAAAAACCACTAAATTTTCTCATTTATCAAACCATTGTTCACTGTTTGTTCATATTAAACTGAAAAAATACATAGTTATAGATGAGCTGAAAGTAAGTCATGAAAATAATTTCATTTTGATAATGTATTGCGGGTCCAATAAATGGCCCTGAAGATCACCTGATTTCAATCCCGCAGATTTCTATATCTTCGTTAATCTTGGCAAAATGAAAACGATATACTACTCCTTCATTCGCAGTAAACTGGAATATGCTTCTATAATTTGGTCTCCTGTGTACATTAATTCTATTGTCGACTTGGAGGCAGTTCAGAGGAAATGTTTGAAGTATATGTATTTCAGATGTTATCCTTCTATAGGCTTAGACCATTTCATCCTAACCGATAATTTGGGAATTGAATTATTGAAGTTGAGGCGTGAACGATTCGGCCTAATGTTTCTCTTCAAAATTTTACACAATTTGATTGACTCACCATTTCTTCTCAGCAAAATAAATATTCGTGTACCAAGGCCAAGAACAAATGTAATCTCTATGATGGGTGTTGCAGTCGATGTGATATCAATTTTGATCGGCTATCATTTATCTTGGCATGCCACTCAGAACAGCGCAATGTAATGTCGTGATATTTTCCTGAACTTCTGTTGTCTACTTATTAGTTATAAATATTATTTAAATTTTAGTTGATTTATTTGTTTACTAGACAGTACCATTGCAATCGATTTCAATTTAATTTTTATTCATCAAACATATTTCGTTACTACATGCTCTACTTCTACTCTACTTCTACTACATGCTCTACTTCTGCTCTATTGTCTATTACAAAGTTACGTATGGTAACCATACGTAACTTTGTAATAGACAATATTTTATTTTATTTTTAGTTATCTGGTTATTGTTCAATACTATTCCAATTTATTTTAAATTAATTTTTACGTTGTATATATTCGCTCAATAGTCTCGATTTCTGTTTTTTCTCATTTATTATTATTTGTGAACAATTTGTAATTTTTTGTTAATTTCATTTTTTTGTAATTTTTTCGCTGTAATTGGATGTATATCTGTTGGAAATGAATGCCCTATTATTATTATTATTATTATTATTATATCTTTAGTCATTTGAAATCACTAATGTACTTCTATCAAATAAATGAAGAAAAATCCCAATATTACTCGGAAAATAGCGGATATTTGAGCCATTTTTGAAGTATTTGCTTTTTATAATGAAACAATATTTAGAATTTACTCATAATTTAATACAAATACGCATGATGACGTTTCGAAGTACTACTTCTTTATCAAATGCTCGATTAATGAGCATTTATCCAGCATTTGATAAAGAAGTAGTACCTCGAAACGTCGTCATGCGTATTTGTATTAAATTATGAGAAAATTCTAAATATTGTTTCATTATGTATACTAATTTTCTCTAAGCATCGGCCTCATCAATCATCCATTTACTTTTTGAATTTTTTATGTCAGTTTTGATAAAATGTGGTATTTTGTATCGTTCCATTCAATACGTCAGTTTCATTGAATTATTTGTAATTTGAAGTAATTAGTTCATTTTAACTGAAATGGAATCTACATAATTTCTCTCAATTTTGCAAGTTAAAAAAAAAAAGAACATAAACAATATACGAATTCTCGAATTTCTGCATACAGGGTGTTTTGAGAATTATTCGAATATAGTTTTCTTTTTTTAAAAATTCCTTTTTGAATTCAAAATTCAACTAGATAAATTTTCTGGGCAGAAATTTCAAGGACACACCTTGATTCTGTTTTTTATATTCTTTCAAAATCCTAAAATGAATTTTGAAAGTTTCAAAGTATAGGGTGTTATTTCAAGATCTCCATTACTTTCTCCATAATTTCTATGTATTTCCATACTTTCTATATATTTCAATGTAATTTTGTGATTACAAAGTCGTTCAATTGGACTTTCTTTCAGACACACAAATGACAAATGAAAAACAATTCCAACTAGACGATTCCAGAATTTGACATTGTAGCCCTCATATCATAATTTCCCATTTCAACTTGTATTGCAGCAAGTCGTGGATAAAAAATAGTTCTTCCTTAAATAGATAATGTATATACACATATTACAGTGACCTTGAAACTTATATACTCGTACATTATAGAACAACTCATCATTTGCAATTGAAATCGAATATCGAGTCATAGATGAAGACAAACACCCATGCTTTCCTCGGGACTCGAACCCAAATCCTACAACACCATAATCAGATGTATTCGCGATTAGGATCCGAGGCGACAAATCAAAACAATTGACAGAAATTGTAGGTTTAATTGAGTTAGTACCTATTAATTAAACTTAAGAGTTGTCAGCGTTTTTTTGATATTAAATATTAGAGTAGGACGCTATATTTTAGTAATATTAATATCTAATATTTTAGAGTGGGTTGTTTTTGTAGCCATAACACTTTAAGGATACAATTAATCATAATACATTAGAGTTTTTATGTTCATTGAACTAATGAGAGATTTTTTTTCACAACTTATTTTCAATATAATTGCGGGATATGCCGACATTTTCACTTCTATATATATATATATATATATATATATATATATATATATATATATATATATATATATATTTGGCATAAAATTTCTCTCTACATTAACGTTCCTGAAGATCAGTTCATTTCCATAATTATCTTTATTTTTGAGACAACTTATTTCTCCTATAAAAATGGGTTTTACTCTAAGCTCTTTAGCTGTCTCAGTCCCATTGTGGCTTCTATGGTGATGTCTTCTCTACTGAATACGTGTGTTCCAAATTTGACGTTCAATTTATATTTCTTATATCAATATATAGATGACCTCATCTTTTGTCTACCTAAAGATGGAATAGAAGAAATTGTTAATGTTTTTGGCTCTTATAATGAGCACATTGAGTTCACTGTAGAGATGGAGATAGATAGATCTGTACCGTTTTTGGATACCAGAGTGGTTAGGTCCGAGGACAATATCATCAAGTTGGACTGGTATCAAAAGTGGTCTTCTTCTGGTAGATATCTGCACTACAGATCTCACCACAATGTAAACATGAAGCTGAACATCATTAATCAACTCAAGAATAGTAATATAAATATTGTACTCAAGGATTACTGTC